>JADRCC010132851.1:0-11505 GCA_019843855.1 Hylomyscus alleni
CACACACACACACACACACACACACACACACACACACACACACACACCTCCATCCCCAGACTCCACCTTCTAAAGGTCCCACAGCCTCCAAACACCTCCAACAGCTGAGGACAAAATGTTCAAATACCTGCCCCTATGTGTGCCATTCTTTCATTCAAACCATGACACACGACATTCCCGGTGAGCTGAGAGTTGCTTTTCAGTGATGCTCTGCTGAGCTCACAGCCCTTTGGTAGCTGCTTGCCTCCCATCAGGATTGGCGGCAGGGTTGTAACACATGTATGGCACATACTGGTTCTTGGATTTTCTCAGGGGTTTTGTAGGAAAATGTCATGACTAGAGGCTTAAAGGAATCTGTTGTTTCATAGCTGTGGGGCCAGAACTCTGAAGTCCGGGTGCCAGGGTGGTTGGTTCTTCTTTCGTGTTGAAGTCAGGGTCTGTTCTGAGTCAGTCTCCCTGCCTTATAGAGAGCTTTCCTCCTTGTGTCTCTTGACAGAGTCTTCCCTCTCGCCATCTCTAAGCTTAAACTGTCTTATGAGATCTCTAGCCAGTGGCCTGCTTCAAATTGATTGCTCCTGGAAACTTTCTACCCCTATAAAAGATCCTGTATTCAGGTGCTAGGAATTAGGACTTCCACATTTACATTTTGGGAGGACAAAACAAAATGCTTCACACTTTCAAATGGCAGAGGCACCGATCCAGATCCAGTATAGCAGAATGTCATTAGGAGCCATGCCATTGTTACTTGGTTTTGTTTGTTTGTTTGTTTGGTTTTTTAAAGTAGTATTTGGTTTTACCCTAGGTGCTTGGGTTATCTGCTCTCGAGTTCTTTGTCACCCAAGCAGGGTTGAGTATGGGTTCTATCTTGTGAGTTGGACCTTAAGTCAAATCACTGATTGCTTGGTTACTACCACAAGCTTTGCGCCATCACTGAGCTAGCATACGTTGCAAGTAGGACACCATTGTAGATCAAAGGGTTTGTTTGGGTCTGAGTTCGTGTTTACTTTTCTCCATTAGTAGAGTGCAGAGCACCTTCCTGTACCAAAGATGTTAGCACACAGGGGTAAAGGGGCTATGTAGGCGCCATCTTGACTTTTCTTTGTTCAATGAGTTGTGTAGGTGTTCCCTTCAGCCATGGAGCCTTGCCATTAGCCTGTGTCATCGTGACAACATCCTGGGTTATTTGCAGACCCTTTTGACTAACACTTCAACTAGATATTAACCCAATCTCAGTCCTGGAAGCTTCATCTGGGGACAAGAGATATCCCTTGAGGGCTCTGTTTCCTTCAATTATTTAATGACTTTATTTAGATTGTCTTCATTTATGTATATATTTTAGGAAGTCTCTACTTTATTAGGTTTCCATACTACCCCTGAAAAGTCCCTCAATTTAACTTGTCTCTTCCCACATTCCTACCCTTGATAATCCTCTCCCCCTCACCACTTGATAATACCCTTTCAGCTCCGCAATGCATTCATAGCTATTTTATTTCCCTTTCCTAGGGAGATCTATCTGCTGTCATACCCCCTACCCTATGCCCCAGTCCCTTATTTTATACCTAACCTTTGGTTCTATAGATTGTAGCTTGGTTGTCATCAACTTAACAGCTAACAAGCACATGTAAGGGAATACATACCATATTTCTCTTTCTTGGTTGTATCAGGATGAATTTTTTATATAATTTTATCCATTTACTTGCCAATTTCATGATTTTTAATACTTCATTGTGTAAATGTACTAATTTTCTTTACCCATTCATCTGATGAGGGACATCAAGGTTGTTTCCAAATTCTGGCTACTATGAATATAGCAGCAGTAACATAGTTGAGCAAGTGTCTGTGGTAGAATGAACTGTACTTTGAGTATATGCCCAAGAGTAGCTGGAACTTGAGGTAGACCATTTCCCATCTGTTGCAATTAGGTCCAGTTCTTCCTTCTAGTCCTATGCTCCCAGAAACAAGACTCGGCCTCAAAATAATATTTACAAATACCTTGACCATATAGCTAGGCTCTTCTGTGGCTAGATCATAACTAAAAGAACCCAATTATTTTAACCTACATTCGGCCACGTGACTGGTTACTATGCTCAGGTACCACACATCCATCTCCTCATATCTTCCTGGGCTGATCTTCCTATGCCCATTTTCCTGTGCCTGGCTCTATCCCAGAATCCTTTCTCCTCCCAGATGCCCCACCTCTATTTCCTGCCTAAGTCACAGGCCATAGGTTTTTTTAATGGACAGGTGATGCATCTGGCGTCTCTACATCCACCTTCCTGAGGGACCACCACACAGATTTCCATAGTACAAGTTTGCACTCTCGGGAGCAATGAGTGAATGTTCCCCTTGCTCTATACCCTCGCCAGCATGAGCTGTCATTGTGTCATTGATCTTAGCCATTCTGACAGGTAAAAGGTGGAATCTCAAAGTAGCCTTGATTTGCATTTCCCTGATGACTAAAAGTATTGAACATTTCTCAGTTATTTTCAGCCATTTAAGCTTCCTCTTTTGAGAATTCTGTCTAGATCTGTACCCCATGTTTTAATTGGGTTATTTGTTTTCTTAGTATCTACTTTTCTTTTTTCTTTTTCTTGTTTTATTTTTTAATATCAGGTATGTAGTTGGTCAATAAAATCTTTCCCCATTCTGTAGGCTGACACTTTGTCTGAATGACAGAGTCCTTTCCTGTGTAGAAGCTTCTCCATTTCATAAGGTCCCATTTATTAATATTGATCTTAGTGTCTATGCTAGCAGGGTTCACTTTGAAAGCATTCTCCTGGGCCACTGAGTCCATCCAAGTCAAGTCCCCATTTTCTCTTCTATCACACTCATTGTATGTGGTTTTATGTTGAGGTCTTCTATCCAGTTGGAGTTGAGTTTGTGCAGGGTGAGAAGTGTGGATCTATTTGGAATCTTCTACATGCAGATATCTAATTTGACCAGCACCCTTTGTTGAAGATGCTGTCTTTTTTTCCCACAATTCTGTCTTTTTAATAAAAAATCAGATGTCAATAGACATAATGGTATGTATTTGGATCTTCAATTTGATACCATTCATCCACCTGTCCAGTTTTGTGCTATGCCATGCTGTTTTTATTACTATAGCTCTGAAGTACTACCTGAAGTCAGGAATCAGGCCTCCAGCAATTCTATTCTCTAGGGTTGTCTTAGCTATCCTGGATGTTGTGTGTTTCCATATGATGCTGAAATTTTTTTTCAAGATCTGTGAAGAATTGTGTTGAAATTTTGATGGAGATTGCACTGAATCTGTGGACTGCTTTGGGCAGAATGGCCATTTTTACTACATTAATCCTACTGATCTATGGGCTTGGGAGATCTTTTCATCTACCGATAATCTTCTTCAATTTCTTTCTTCAGTGACTTGAAGCTTTTATCATACAAATTTTTCACTTGCTTGGTTAGAGAACCTCCAAGATATTTCATAAGATTTGAGGCTCTTGTGAAAAGTGTTGTTTCTCTGATTTCTTTCTTAGTCCCTTTGTCACCTGTTAAAAGGGAGACTATTATTTTTTTTGTGTGTATGAGTTAATTTTGTATTTAGTTACTTTGCTAAAAGTGTTTATCAGTTGTAGGAGTTACCTGGTGGAGTTTTTAGGGTCATTGATGTATAGTATCATATCATCTGCAAATAAAGATACTTTGACTTCTTCTTTTCCAATTAATATCCCCTTGATCTCCTTCAGCTGTCTTGTTGCTCTAGCTAAAATCTCAAGTATTATATTGAATAGATATGGAAAGATTGAACAACCTTGTTCCTAATTGTAATGAAATTGCTTTGTGTTTGTCTCCATTTAAGTTGATGTTGGCTACAGTCTTGCTGTAAACTGCCTTTATTCCCTTGAGGTATGCCCCTTTATTCCCAATCTCTCCAGCATTTTTATCATGAAGGGGTGTTGGCATTTGTCAAAGGTCTTTTCTTAATCTAATGAGGTGATCATGTGGGATGTTTTCTTTCATTTTGTTCATATACTGGATTACATTTATTGATTTTTATTTGTTGAGGCATCCCTATTTCTCTGGAATGAAGCCTACTTGATCATGGGTGGTAATCTTTTTAATGTGTTCTTGATTTTGGTTTGCAAGTATTTTATTGAGAATTGTTTCAGCTATGTTCATAAGGGAAAGTGGTCTATAATTCTCTTTCTTTGTTGAGTCTTTGTGTGGTTTGGATAACAGGGTAACTGTGACCTCATAAAATGAATTTGGAAATATTCCATTTATTTCTATTTTGTGGACGAATTTGAGGTATATTGGCATTAACTTTTCTTTGAAAATCTTGTAGAATTCTGCCATAAGACCATCTAGCTGAGGTTTGTTTTTTTTAAATTTTTTTAAAGATTTATTTATTTTTATTTATATGAGTACACTGTAGCTGTCATCAGACACACCAGAAGGGGGCAACAGATCCCATTACAGATGGTTGTGAGCTACCATATGGTTGCTGGGAATTGAACTCAGGACCTCTAAAAGAGCAGCCAGTGCTCTTAACCACTAAGCCATCTCTCCAGCCTTTTTAAAATTTTTTATTGGTAAACTTTTAATTCCTGTTTCTTTATAACTAGAGGTTACACAAGTGTTTAACTTGCCTATCTGATCTTGATTTAACTTTGATAAGTGGTATAATTTAGGACATTATCCATGTCTTTTAGGTTTTTCAATTTGGTAGAATATGAGATTTTTTTTTTAAAGTATGTCCCTCATGACTTTCTTGATTTCCTCAGTGTCTGTTGTTATAACTCCCTTCTCACTTCTAATCTTGTTAATTCACACATTCTGTCTCTGCCTTGTAGTTCTTTTGGATAAGGGTTTGTCAATCTTATTTATTTTCCCAAAAACTAATTCTGCTTCATTGATTCTTTGTTTTCATTTTATTTCTATCATATTGATTTCTACCTTGAGTTTGATGATTTCTTGCTGCGTATACCATTTATTTATAATTTTTTCTTTTTCTAGTGCTTTCAGGTATGCTGTTACTAGTATGAGCTCTCTGTGTGTCCTGTCTTTCTCTGTCTCTGTCTGTCTCTGTCTGTCTCTGTCTCTATCTGCCTCTCTCTGCCTCTCTGTCTCTCTCTCTCTGTCTCTCTCTCTCTGTCTCTCTCTCTCGGTATCTAGTGCTATGAACTTACCTTCTGGAATATCCTTCATTGTGTCCAGAAGATTGGACATGTTGTGTATTCTCAATTCTAGAAAGTCATTAATTTCTTTCTTAACATCTGTCTTGTATCATTTTTCATTCAATACTGAGTTGTTCAGGTTCCCTGAGTATGTTTTTTCTGTTGCTGTTGATATCCAGTTTTAACTTGTGCTGATCGGATAGGATACCCAGTGTTACTTTAATTGTCTCGTGTCTGTTGAGACTTGCTTTGTGTCCAAGAATGTAGTCAGTTTTGCAAAGAGGCCCATGATGTGCTGAGAAGAAGAGTCTTTTATGTTTGGGTGAAATATTCCATAAATATCTGTTGGGTCCATTTAGTTTATAACTGCAGTTAGCACCAGTAGTCTGTTTGGTGTTTGTCTGGATGATTGGTCTATTGGGAGACTGGGGTCCGAAGTCTCTCACTATCAGTATGTACTTTAAGATGTAATAGTGTTTCTTTTACATACATGGGTACTATTGTGTTTGGGGGCATAGAAGTTAAGAATTGCAATGTCCTCTTGGTAGAACTTTCTTTGGAGGGGTATGTAATATTCTTCCCTGTCTCTTTAGTTTTTGTTTCAAGTCTATTTTGTAAGATAGTAAAATGAGAATGTAGTCAGTTTTGCAGAGGCCCATGATGTGGTGAGAAGAAGAGAGAGTCTTTTGTGTTTGGGTGAAATATTCTATAAATATCCGTTGACTTGCTTCTTAGGTCTGTTTGCTTGTAATATCTTTTTCCATTCTTTTTCCCTGAGATGATGTTTGTTCTTGATGTTATGGTCTGGGATTTTGGATGCAACGGAAGGATGGATCTGGGTTTAGCATCTATTCTGTTAGTCTGTGCCTTTTTACTGGGGAATTGAGACCAATGATATTGAGAGATATCAATGATATCAATGAGCTGTTGTGGTGTGTGTGCATGTTTGTGTGCGTGTGTGTGTGTGTGTGTGTGTGTGTGTGTGTGTGTGTGTATGTGTGTGTTTCCCCTCTCTTGATTTGCTGGTCTGGGATATTTATTCCTTGTGTTTTCTTGGATAGAGTTAACTACCTAGCACCTTCTGTAAGGCTGGATTTGTAGATAGATATTGTTTAAACTTGGATTTATCATGAATGGTTTATTTTATCTATCTATTGTAATCAAACCTTTTGCTGGGTATAATGGTCTGGCTAGCATCTGTGGTCTCTTAGAGTCCACATGAACATAAAACTTCTGTCCAGGCTTTTAAAGTTTCCATTGAGAAACTTTCCGGGTATTATTCTAATAAGTCTGCCTTTATGTTACTTCATCTTTTTCTCTTGTAGCCTTTTATATTTTTCCTTTGTTCTGTACGTTTAGTGTTTTGATTATTATGTGCTGGTGGGGGACCAGGAGCATTTCTTTTCTGGTCCAGCCTATTAAGTATATCCTTATATGTCCTTATAGGCGTCCAGTATTTTAGTCATTTTCCTTTAAGTGTTAAGGAAATTTTCTTTTATGATCTTGTTGAGAACATTTTCTGTGCCTTTGACCTGGGTTTCTTTATCTTTCTCTATTCCTTTTATTTTTAGATTTGATCTTTTCATAGTGTCCCAGATTTCTGGATGTTTTGCGTCAGGACATTTTTAGATTCAATGTTTTCTTTGACCACTGTATCTATTTCGTCTATCGTGTCTGCAATGCCTGAGATTTCCTCATTCAATCCCCCAGTCTCACCCTTCGCTCTGTAGCAGACAACCTGCTAAAGACTCCCCTCTCTCTCTGGCCCATCTCTAGTGGCTCACACAGGTCTCCCCTTCAACATTTCTGACCCCTTCATTTCTTTACCCAAGTTCCCAGCTCCAGCAGGCATTCCCTGGGGACCCACTTGGACCAGGGAAGTATGTGACCTAATTGAGGATCTTCACCATTCTCTCCTTTCAATCCAGTCTCCCAGTCCCACCATCTTGGTATCAGACCACTTGCTCTGGCTTCCCTTCCCCCCACCTCTCTAGGGGCTCACGTAAATCTCCTCCTCCAACTTTCTTCTCCAATCATCCTGTTAGCCCAGACCTCAGCTCCAACAGGCGTTCCCTCGGAACCCACCAACCAAGCCTGCTAGAGAGACAACTAGGCCAGGGAAGCAGACAGGCAAGCCTCAGTTCTTCTCTTTCTCTTCTTTCTTTCAACTCCAAGCCCCAGGCTTATCCATAGCTCCATAGCAGATGACCAGCAGTGACCTCTCCTTGCCTTTTGCCCTCATTCCCCGGGCATTAGAAAGCCCAGGCTATTATACCCAGTAAATGCTTTAATTATAATAGATAATAAATAAAACATTCATAATAAAACCAAGTTTTAAATCGACAGGATCTAAGCAGATCCTTGCTGAGTCTTGTTCTCCTCCCTTATTTAACCCCTCATAGCCTCCACCCTCAGCCTGTTCCCATTCCTAAGTGTCAGTTCTCAATACCTAGATACACATTCACCCCTAGAGGCCATACCTAGCTGGATCCCAAAATAATTCCCTCCTAAGAAGCAGAGAGGGCAAACAGACACTAAGGAATGCAATTCCTACCCAAGGAAAACAAGACTAGATATTAGCACCTAGTCTGACAGTCTTCCCAAACCCAAATATCTCAATGCTGGTGTAAAATCACAATCAATAACAATGAAGATAGTATGTCTCCCCTAGAGCCCAGCAACCCTACCACAGCAAGCCCTGAGCACTGCGTCACAGCCAAAGTATAAGACAAAGACCTTAAAATACTCTTTCTGAATATAATAGCAATCCTTAAGGATGAAATGAATAAATCCCTTAAAGAAATCTATGACAACACCAACAAACAGTGGAAGGGAATGAATAAAACATTTCAGGACCTGAGAGTGAAAGTGGACTCCATAAAGAAAAACCAGACTGAGGGAAAATATTGAAATGGAAAATTTAGAAACATGAATAGGAACCCAAGAGGCAAGCCCCAGCAACAGGATAAGAGATGGAAGAGAGCTGGGGGTGATGCTAGAGGTTGCATTTGGAGGAGAGTGAAGACCTGCAGGTTGCCTACCTGCCTCATGGGCTGGGGTATCATAACTAATTTCCTAACCCAGAGTTATTGCTAAAGAGAGCATCCTTTCCTATCTCCTCTTAAAAGCGGTTGTGGCTACTGTCCAAGTATGTTGTCTTAGTTGGGGTTTCTATTGTTGTGATGAAACACCACGACCAGAAAAGCCAGTTGGTGAGGAAAGGATTTATACATTTCTAAATTCATAGGCCATCACAGAAGGAAGTCAGAACAGGAACTGACACAGGGCAGAGACCTGGAGGTAGGAGCTGATGGAGAGGCCATGGAGGGGTGCTGCTTACTGGCTTGCTCCTCCTAGCTTGGACGGCTTTCATATAGAACTCAGGACACCAGCCCAGGGATAGCACCACCCACAGTGGGCTGGGTCCTTCCCCGTCAATCATTAATTAAGAAAATGCTCTAGATCTGGAACCTATGGAGTCATCTTCTCAACTGAGGCTCCCTCTCTTCAGATGTCTAGAACCTATGTCACATAGACATAAAACTAGCCAGTACATATGCCGGCAAATTGAAGAATTTGCAGACAATTTGACTACACCCCCTTCCTTTGCATAGAGCTCTGAATAAGCTCAGAGTTTCAGACTGAGCCTGTCCTATATCTGTCTCTGTCACATCCTTGGCTTGGACTGTCTGAGAGTCATTATTTGTCCTGTCAACACAGACCAAGAATAGAACATTAAATCTGAGTTTTGTGAACCCTGCTTTTTCTCCACCATGTCCTATACTTTGTGTCTGGAATCCCAGGGCATGCCTGGCATCTTCCCTTAGGGCAATATGAAAGCAGCTTTTCTCTCCAGGGCTTGGATGCTCAGGTTGGTTCCAGGCTTCCAAGTGTTAGAAGCTCTGCTGCTGATAGCTGACAATTCTCTAGGGCTCAGCAGTGAGCCTGAGTCAGAGGCAGGCAGGGCATTCTTCTTACTAACGTAGAAGCTATAAAAAAGCAGCCTTGCAGGATAGGTACTGGGCTGGTCCAAGAGATGGGTACATGGCAAAGCTCTACTTTCAAAGACCTCACAGCTACTTATCATGGACTGTTAGGAATGAAGACCCAGGAAGGCTGGGCAGAGGTTGCCCTGGAATCGTGTAACCTGCCTGAAGTGGACGCTGTCCCACTTTGAGGATGAGCCTCAGAGATTCTTCTTGTCACTGACTCTCTGCACGATTTTCAACTTAGGCCCATGGTGATGAGATTACTTTGGGGAATCCAGCCACATTATCATTATGGGCATTGAGGGATTTGGAAGGTGAGCCCTGCTTGTGAAAAGACAACTATTTCTGTCTTTCCCAGGGTCCTTGTGACTAACTCTGAAGAACAGGGGAGGGTGTTGGTTTAGAGGTGACCATAGGAAAGCCATTCATTACTAAGAAGTAGAACTCTTAGGAAGAGACCCCCCTCCCAGCCTGGGTCCCACTTGCAGCTACTGTCCTTCCCCCATCTTACTCTCAGCACTGAAACTGTGACATTTCAAAGGCAAAGCCTGACCCACATCCTACTTGATACAGGTGATGGGGAAGTGAACACGGGCACCTTCAAGGATGGCTGGCAGGACCAGCTGGAGGACAAGGAGAAAGATCATTGGTTGACAGCAGAGATGATAGACTACCTCACTGAGACTCAGTTTTCCAAGCAGGCAGGGGAATTTGTTCTGATAAAGGCTGTGCACCAGGTGAGCTCGGGTTCTGTGTAACTACAAATGCAGCATCAGTGAGTGGTTCAGGACAAGGCGTTTGAGGACCAATCAGCTGCAGTGTAAGGATGTTGACACCGGCTTTCTGACCATGATTGGTGGTAGGTGTTTGGTTAAGCCTCAGTTTCTTCATACAATATGGAGATAGTATTGTTGCCTTGTAAGAGTTTCAATCAAAAGAACCTGTCGTAGATTGTTGTCCCATTGCTGTGATAGAGGACCATGACCAACACAACCTAAGAAAGAGAAGGTTCCTCTGGCTCACAGTTCCTCTGGTACAGTCCATTGTGGCAGAGAATTCAGGCCAGCAGGATAGTGGCACTTCGCATCTACAACTGAGAACAGGGAAAGATGGCTGAACTCTGCGAAGCTCCTTTTCTTCACTCGCAGAGCCCAGGATGGGACGCCCACCAGGGATCAAGACCACTCACCGTGGATGGATGGAATGGTGTGCCAGCTCACAGAAGTCACGCTAATTGTCCACAGGCATCCCCAGAGGCCTGTCTCCGGATGATTCTAGGTTCTGTTAACAGCGAGTTGCCACCATCAGATGTGTTTGGTATCATGGCTTCATCCACAACCCAGGAATGTGCCCATTTCTGACAGAGTCACCAGCCCAAGCCTCAGGCGTAAGTTATGTCAGTAAATAAATAAAACCAATCAAAATCCCTGCTTACACTCAATGGTCTACTCTATCTCCACTACTGAGGGTATGCCCACACACTTTCATGCAAGCCTTTCAAAGGTTAATAAGATTTAGCTTTTCTCAAATGGCATTTGGGAAAGGAATGGAAGGGTGATGTATGAGTCAGGGCTCTCCAGAGTCACAGAACTTACGGGTAGTCTCTGTATAGTAAGGGAATTTGTTGGTGACTTACAGTCTGTAGTCCAACTCCCAACAATGGTCAGCAGCAGCTGTGAATGGAAGTCCAAGGATCTAAGCAGTGGCTCAGTTCCACAAGGCAAGCAGGCAAAGAAGAGAGAGTGAATCTTCCGGCTTCCAATGTTCTTAAGTAGGCCTCCAGCAGAAGGTGTGGCCCAGATGAAAGGTGTGTGCCAACACACTTCTAATCCCAGATGACCTTGAATTTGGATATCTTCCTGTCTTAATCTCCTGGGATTCATAGCCACTATGCCTCAAGATCTCCATGCCAAGATCCAGGTCAGAAACTTGTATCTCCCAGCCTCCAGATAAGGATTACAGGTGAGCCTTCCAATTCTGGATTGTAGTTCATTTCAGATATGGTCAAGTTGACAACCAGGAATAGCCACTACAGGTGACCAGGAAGTAGCAGCTTGGTGAGGGCAAGAGATTCACAGCCAAGCCAGCAATACTGCAAGCCTAGGCTGGCAGGGGATGCTGGCTCTGGAGTCTGAGAGACCTCGGGCAGCCTCTCTCCATCTCTAGAACTGACCATGTCAGGTCAGTTCCATTGCAAGTTGGGGTTGAGGGGAGTAGCTGACTGACTTCATAGCTCGGGAGTCCTCTATCTGAGGCCAGAAGATTCTGCTGTGAGCCTGAGTGTGCTTTAGCGAGGCCCTGGCAACGAGGGCAGAAACCTGAAAGGCCCTAAGACACTTTTCCAGTTCTCACAGCCCAACTGTGATCTCACAAGGATTTTC
>JADRCC010132867.1:0-11554 GCA_019843855.1 Hylomyscus alleni
AAAACCTCCTATCCCATCCCCTCTCCCCCTGCTCATCAACCCACCCACTCCCACTTCCCTGTCGTGGCATTCCCCTACACTGGGGCATCAAGCCTTTATAGGACCAAGGGCCTCTCCTCCCATTGATGCCTTACAAGGTCATCCTCTGCTACACATGTGGCTAGAGACAGGGGTCTCCATGGAGCTCTTTGGTTGGTGGTTTAGTCCTTGAGAGTTCTGGGAGTACTAGTTGGTTCAAATTGTTGTTCCTCCTATGGGGCTGCAAACCCCTACACCTCCCTGGGTTCTTTCACTAGTGCCTCTATTGAGGACCCTATGCTCCATCCAATGATTGACTGTGAGCATCCACCTCTGTATTTGTCAAGCACTGGCAGAGCCTCTCAGGAGACAACTATATCCTGTCAGCAAGCACTTATTGGCATCCACAATAGTGTCTGGGCTTGGTAACTGTATATGGGATGAATCTCTAAATGGGGCAATCTCTGAGTGGCCTTTTTTTTTCAGTCTCTGCTCAGTTTTTTTTTTTTTTGTCCCTGTCTTTCCTTTACACAGGAACAATTCTGGGTTAAATAATTTGAGATGGGTGGGTGGCCCCATCTCTCAACTAGGGGGGTATGCCCATCACTGAAGGTGTTCTCTATAGGTTCTATCTCCTTTCTGTTGGATATTTCAGCTAATATCATCCCTGTTGAGTCCCCAACCTAAAAAAAAAGAGATGACCATAAATGTGCAAGAAGCATATAGAACACCAAATAGATGGGACCAGAAAAGAAAATAATGTCATCACATAATAATCAAAACACTGAATATGTAGAATATTAAAGCTGTAAGGGGAAAAGGCCAAGTAACATATAAGGGCAGACCCATTAGAATTGCACCAAACTTCTCAACAGAGACAATAAAAGCCAGAAGATCTTGGGCAGATGTCATATAGACCTTAAGAGAACACAAATGTCAACCTAGGCTACTATAACCAATAAAACTATCAATTATCAACCTGATAATATTTGATTATATTTGATTGATATTTGATTGATCCTCTAGAACATCGAGAAATCTTTGGATTATCTATAGGAAATGTCTTGGGGGTAATATACAAAACCTTGGTATCTGCAAATCCAAAGACACTGTTTTCTACCATTCTTCCTTCAATCCTAAAAGCACAAAGAGAACCAGCCCTCATTTGCTGAGCTGAGCAATTTTCCAAACTATTTCAGATCTAAAGAGTATTAAAGCCTTAATAAAACCTCTCTGGATTTTATTCTCTTTGATTTTTATCTTGACTTTTTCATATGCTATATGCTGATCCCAAATATTGTCCCTGAAATGTTAAGATTTTGATGTTTTGCTTGCTTATATAGATACATATATGACAGATATGAGAGAGAGAAAGAGAGAGAGATGAAAGTAAGTCAATCAGTCAGACAGACAGACAGACAGGCTGAATTATGCCTCCCCAAATATATTCATTGAAATCCAAGTTCCCAATATCTCAAGCTATGGTTATCTCTTAGGATAGGGCCTGTAAAGGAATAAAATTAAGATGAGTTCTAATTCAATATTACTGGTACTGTTGAGAATTGTCTAGGACACAGACATACATAAAGATTACATCTGTCTACCGAATATGCAGAGAGATAAAAACATATACAAACTAAGGGAAAAGACCTCAGAAGAAACCTGATCCTCAGAGACTCTATAAGCCAGAGATCTTGGGCAGATGTCATACAGACCTTAAGAGAAAACATATGTCAGCCCAGGCTATTATAACCAGTAAAGTCTTCAGAAATCGGAAGATGTATTTCTATTGTTTAAGCTACTCCAACTATAGTACTTTGTCATGTGCTGGCAAAATAATACAATGTTTGGGATAACTCTGCTTATTAAAACTAAAATGTAACAGTATTTAATGTCTAAAAAAGAGTATCTACAGTATTTGCTTAAAAACTACCTTACATTGAGTCCCTCAACAACCAGAGGAAGCTCCACTACCAGGTGCTCTGACATGCCCAGGATTAGAGGTAAAGAGGACCTACCATCTGTCCCAACACTGGGAGTAATATTGGGACCAGCTGGACAAGGCACACAGAAATTCCACCAGCCCAGTGATTCTGGTTCCTTCCAGTCTGTCTGGGCTGGTGTCCTGAGCAGACCTTGGGCTCAAGCTCCACAGCCAGTCCCACAACACACAGAGCAAGCCCCACTCTCAGGTGCTCTAACAAGTCCAGGATCAAAGGATCACAGAATCACAGGATCACAGAGACAGATTGAATGTGAGGAGTTCTGACATAACCAGGATCACAGGAAGGACAGGCTCAAGACAGATTTAGCAAAGGCAGGTAGCACTAGAGATAACCAGATGGCTGGGGAGCAAGCTTAAGAAAATAACACAAACCAAGGTCACTTGGCATCATTAGAACCCAATTCTCCCACCATAGCAAGTCCTGGACACACCATTACACTAGAAAAGCAAGATTCAGATATAAAATCATTTTCATGATTTACAGGACTTTAAGAAAGACATAAATAGCACCATCAAAGAAATACAGAAGAACACAAGTAAACAGTTAGAATCCCTTCAAGAGGAAACACAAAAAATCTCTTAAAGAACTACAGGAAAACACAATCAAACAGGTGAAGGAAAGGGGCAAAACCTTCCAGAATCTAAAAATAGAAATAGAAACAATAAAGAAATCAGAAAGAGAGACAACCCTGGAGATACAAAACCTAGGAAAGAAATCAGGAGTCATAGATGCAAACATCACCAACAGAATACAAGAGATAGAAGAGAGAATCTCAGAGTAAGAAGACACTATAGAAAACATTGACACAACAGCAAAGAAAATGCAAAAAGCACAAAGCTCCTAACCCAAAACATCCAGGAAATCCAGGATGCAATGAGAAGACCAAACCTAAGGATAATAGGTGTAGAAGAGAGTGAAGATTCCCAAGGTAATAGGCCAGTAAATATCTTTGACAAAATTATAGAAGAAAATGTCCTTAACCTAAAGAAAGAGATGCCCATGAACATACAAGAAGCCTACAGAACTCCAAATAGACTGGACCAGAAAAGAAATTCCTCCCATCACATAATAATAAAATACCAAATGCACTAAACAAAGAAAGAATTTTAAAAGCAATAAGGGAAAATTGTCAAGTAACATATAAAGGCAGACCTATCAGAATTACAAAGGACTTCTCACCAGAGACTATGAAAGCTAGAAGATCCTGGGCAGGTGTCATACAGACCCTAAGAGAACACAAATGCCAGCCCAGGCTACTATACCCAACAAAACTCTCAATTTCCACAGATGGAGAAAACAAGATATTCCAAGACAAAACAAAATTTACACAATGTCTTTCCAAAAATCCAGCCCTACAAAGGATAATAGATGGAAAACAGAAGCAAGAAAGTAATCCTTCAACAAATCCTCACAAACCTAATTCCACCTCTTACAATAAAACAACAGGAAGAGACAATTACTTTTTCTTAATATCTTAATATGAAAATTAATATTACCAACATATCCTAATCGATTGAAATCCAATAATATGAGGAATTAGAAATTTGTTGATTGTCATCCAATGGTCTCTCTAATTTGGTAATTGTAGAAATAGGTCCAATATTGTACAATCTATACTCACTTTCAGCTTGTTTGTGACAGTGTCTGACTTTGTACAACATAAGGGTCTTGAAATCTTGCTTCTCCTCTCTCAGCCTCTCTATTAGTAGTATTGTCTATTTCATGTTTTTACACTATACTATGGTTTTCAGAACAGCTTATATATTTCAAAAGTATTTAACTTTTGAACTATATAGGGTTAACTAGGGAGGTGGCTTGTAAGAGAACAACGAAGAGTGAGACTGAATGCTTTGCTTGATATTTGTAACTCTTGTATCAAGTTTGAAGAAGAGGACTTTATAAGTTACTCTTTCTCTGAGATGAATGCTTTTCCAGATTATCACATCTAATGAACCAGATTCTTACCCTCACCTAATGTCTGTGCCACCCTACAAGCAGAACCATTGTTCATTGAAACAGTTGGTGAATGACTTTATGGATAGACCATCTTAATACATACACCATTTCTTAAATGAATGTAACCTGTTCTCTGTGAGCTGAGAATAAAGTCACTCACTCAAGTCAAATAGTTTTGACCATAGCAGGAAGTCTGTGTCCAAAAATCATGCCTACACTTCATTTCTTGGTGCAGCAGAACTATCAACTCTCAGTTTAGCTATGATGGAGGTAAAATCATTTGGGGATGTGAGGGTCATTGAAGTACAGCCTTATTACAATGAAATCCAATATCTAAAAATTGTTCTTATTTTGGGCTTGTATCACAGTACCAAGATTTTAAACTCTACTAAATACAAAACAAACAAACAAAAAGACTTTATATATTTATGTTCATTTAAGAAAATACTAGTAGTGATACATTATTTTGAAATATACAGTTAATATGTTGGAGTTATTTAAAATTTATATTAAGAAAAATGTATTTTCACTATTGCTGTAGACAAGCATCTACATAAGACTGTTAAATGGATTGTTGTTTTATATCAAACAACTTTTATAATACTCATTTTTATTGTTATAATATTTTATAAATTTTAAAGAATATGAGCAAAAAGATATTGTAGGTATTGAATGGGGGTCTCTGGGAGGAGTGGGGGTACAAAAGGGAAACAAGAATGTGATTTAATTCTATTTACTTAAAGTATGTTTTTAAATATTAACAAATTCAGATAAATTGAAAGTATGCAACTTTTTTCATCATAATGCAATAAAAGTTAAAAAAATAAGTAACAGCAGTTGCCATGGTAAATAAGTAGCAGCAACTGCCATGGTAACTAAGTAACAGCAATTGCCATGCAGACATAATGGTGCCATAATGCTTCCTCGGGGTGACTGACAGTCTCTTTCACTTGGGAGATTTTTTGTTTGTTTGTTTTCTTTTAAAAAATATTTTATGTGTAAGGGTTATTTGCCTACATGCATGTTTGTACACCGTGGCCATGCAGGAGACTGCAAAGCCCAGAAGAGGGCATTAGGTCCTCTGGAGTTCTAGGCAGCAATGAGTGCCATGTAGGTGCTGGTAACCAAACTATAGTTCTTTGTTGAGTTGTAAGCGCTCCTGACTGCTGAGCCTCTCTCTAGCCACTTGCTGGTGCATTTTGTTGTTTTTAGGTCCATATTATTTTACTTCATTTACCTTAAATGAATGAACACAAATTAAATGAGCATAAATTTTGCAAAAGAGAATGCACATTTTTAATCCCTTAATTATAGGAAAGTTATTCGTAGCCCTTTATCACCTTTTGCAGATGTATCACTCATGTATTTCATATTTGAATGTGTCTTTAGTGGCAAGAATTCCATCAGTACCGAGGCAAAATTTACTCCTCTGTTGATACTTGACAGCATGTTGGCACTGTATGAGGTGCCACAAAAGAATATGTGCCCACCATCTAAGAACTAGGATATCTGATCATCATGGTGTCTATGACAAAGGTAGAATCACTATGAGATGTGTTTTTAGGATGACACCTTTTGAATGTGGGTAAAGAATGATGATCCATTCATGCAAGTATTTTACTCATCCTTGTTGAGGTTTTTTTTTTCTTTTTACTGTGTATTATAAAGCTAAGTGCAGGGGTGAGGCATGATTTGGAGTCCACTAACGCCTGTGACCCTGTCCCCAAATTAATTCTAATTGGTAAATAAAGATGCCAACAGCCAATAGCTGGGCAGAAGAGATATAGGTGTGGTTTAAGTTTCCCAGGTCAAATGCCCTCAGAGCTCCCAGGGATTCAACCACCAGCCAAGGACTATACATGGTAGGACTGATTGTGCTGGCAGCATGTGTATAGTAGAGGATTGCAAAGTCAGTCATCAAGGAGAGGAGAGGCCCTTGGCCCTGTGAAGGTTCTGTGCCCCAATGTAGGAGAATGAAAGGGCCGATAAGTGGGAGAGGGTGGGGTGACAGACATGGGGAGGGGGGAGGTAACAGGGGTTTGTTCTAGTTGTTTTTATTTGTTCATTAAAAAATAAAAATAAAAGTTTCCCGGGTCGGAGAAAGAGGAAGAACGTGCTGGAGGGAGGAGAAGCAGCCATGGCCCCGAGGGTTACCCAATTGGAGCTAAGAGCAACACAGATGAAACATAGTAATAACTTGGGTTATTGATAGGAAAGTAGATTCTAATGGCATGGAGGATAGGCAGCTGCCCAGCTCTTGTGCTGCTTAAGACTTACAAATTGTTAAAAAAAAAATCAACTTACAAAATGTAAACATCTCTGATTCATGGATAACCTCAGATATGACATAAATCACTTCAAGCTAGAATATAAAGAGTGCAGATTTATTATCAAATTGGATGGGCCAAGCATGGAACAGTGATGAAGGTCAGAGATTCTGAAGTCAAATTTATCACTGATTAGGTCAAGGATCTTAGGAAAGTTGCCAAACTTAATCCCTTTCTGCCCTACATTTTTATGATTAATTTGTTTGTTACAGTTTCTTACTTATATAGCTTAACTCCTTTCAACAATAGGTTGGTGTATCTTGAAAGGAAAGGCGTGAATACCTATATTTGTTGTAGTTCAAGTTAACTCTTCAAATAAACCCAACACAAAGTGCTCATAGACATTGTTGGCTCACTCTTTCCAATGTTTTCCTAGTATATATATAAAATTGAAAAAGTTATGTCTTCATCAATTTTTCTTCTTGTACTAGATGGAAACAAATTATTTGCTGGCCTTGAAGAATCTTCTAGTTCTTTCAGTATCCTTTATGCTTTTTTAATTATGCATGCTTATAGGGTACAGTTATAGCACAAAATTGCATACATACAATGTGTAATAGTCAGATCAGAGAAAGTGGCATACTGATTACCTAATATAGATAAATGTAAATATTATTTCTTTGTATTTGGAACACTCAAATTCTCTCCTAACATTTTAAAATATTTTGTTAGTTATTATCAAGCATAATGATCCTTCTTGTTATAAGGCATATTACCTATGTTGATACACATCCAATAGCCTTCTCACATTAGAATTATTGTGAGGATTAAGTGGGTTACACGTATCAAGTCCTTTACCAGTGATTGACCTGCAGTAAGCATCAGTTCACACTGTTGTTAACCTTGTTGCACACATTGCTGTTAGCCTTGCTGTACACACTGCTATTTGTTTGCTTTATACTAAGGAGATAATTTAGATATGATTCATTCAAGTATGTGTTCAGGTTGAAGCCACTTGAACAAGACCAGTTACAAGTCCTACAACATACTGTAACTTCCAGAGTTCTCTGTATTAGGTATTCGAGAGCCGAAGTCCAGAAGACAACAAAGTGTTTGGTTTTAGGCTACTACTGTTTCTGAGATTTTTCTCAACAGAATCATAGAAGACATACCTACACCTTGGAAAATAATCTATTTGTTTCTTTGTTTGCTGGGCATAATGCAATTTAATTATTTCCAGATCCTGGATAGCTAGTGCATACTTCATATAATATAATTTCCAAAATTTTAAATATGTCAACAGGTGTACACTACGTTGTGGTATAAGTAAGATGACCACCATAACTAATAATAAATCCCAAGTGACACTTAAAAACTATGGATAGAAAGTAAGATGTCTCAGGCCAGACCTTAACCTATATGGCCATGAGGTCATCAAGAATACAGAGTGGCCTCTACAAGAGTCCATTCTTACTCTGTATTCCAGAAAGGTTTTGAGTCAGATATGCTGGTGTTGTGATCTAGAGAGAAACATTTTTTATCCTAAGAGGAATGTTTCTCTGACTAGAAAGTAGGATGGTTGTACCTGCGGAGTTCTGAGACTGTGCTGGGCTCAGCTGTGACCAAGATTACATCGAGGTTTATGAGGCCAATTCCCAATCCTCCATCCATCAAGGGGAAACTAAAACTTTCTCTTCTGGACTGCTTAATTAGGCCATTAGGAGCAACTTGAAGGGTTAATTAGCATCAAGAAAAATGTACCTAGAAGTTCATAGGCAATTTCTCCCCAGAGCCTCGTTAAAAGAGCTAAAGTTTAGGCCATCCCTCTGATGCAACTTCTGCAGTGACGGCAACTTAGATACTTCTCTGACACAGCTCTAAGTGGGGTCTCCTGGGTTTCCTGCTGGGCTGTTCTCAAAGGGCCATATGCCACTTTAGTTTCAGAAAGCGTACAGAGATGCTGTGTGTCTCAGAGGTTTTCCCTCTTCCCATAGGAAGCTCTTCTACCAGCTCAGCCTTGCAGAGCTGCCTGCTTCAGAGCTACTTTTTGTGGTCCTTGTAGATCATACTCTCAAAGGCAGACAAGTTAATTCTTCCCATCATATTTCAACTCTAGATTTAAAAGCTTTGTGATTGGCTAACGGTGATGATATTCAATCTCTTCTGTACCTTTGGAATTATCTGGAGACATTTTGAATAAAAATGATGATGGCAAAGCCATATCCAAGATGAACCAAATTGGACTTTTTGAGCATAGTGCTTGTAAATTTCCCAGGAGATAGTGTTGAGCAGCAAAGGCTGAGTACTTCAGAGGACCCTGAATGGCTTGGGAAATTTGTGAGAGCAACAACTTCAATTTTATGGTCCCTCAAGTTTCCTTTTCCCTCATTTCCTAGATGTGTTTTTACCAACCATTAATTTATGTTTTGTTTTTTGTTTTGTTGTGCTTGTATGTAGTATACTTATTTATTTGTTTTTAGGGTTGATGTGTCAATATTTTATCGTGTGGGAGGACAAAAAGATGGCATTATGCTAAAATATTACAACTCTATTTTTCTAGTCTTCCATTTTTCTATTTTTGTTTTACTTTTTGTTACCTAGGTACATAAATATTATGGATTTGACCTAATAGCAAAATTTAAGCAGGAGTCATGAACACCATAAGGGCTCCATTGATTCCTACCACAAGCTCATCATTTCTTTACATGTACAAATATGAATATTAACAGCCTTAAAACTACACCATATAAATATATTTTAGCAACTTGACTTTTCATATAACAATAAGCATTGGAGAAGGTTGTAAGTCACTAATTTCTACAATCTACACTGTTTTTAACTGCTTAATGGTATTTCAGGGTTAAGTGGTAGTACATGCCTTTAATCCTATCACTCATGAGGCAGAGGCAGGCAAGTCTCAGTTCAAAGCAGCTTGGTATTAGTTCCAGGACAGCCAGAGTTTCACAGAGAAACCCTGTCTCAAAAAAAAAAAAAAAACTAAATAAATAAATAAATAAATAGAATATGAAGTTACCATAATTTATTTAAACATTTCTTTATTATTTAAAAGATAGTTCCCTCTTTACAATAAAGAAAGGAAGAGAGAAAAAAAGAAAGAAAGAAAGAAAGAAAGAAAGAAAGAAAGAAAGAAAGAAAGAAAGAAAGAAAAAATTAAAGAAAGGATGGTTTTGATGACTGTTTTCATCATACAAGTCTTTCAACTATCTACTAGACCTTGTTTATGTAAACATGGATATCATCAAAATGCTCTCCCCAAAAGGCTTGTGATAGCCTCTAGCTTCTTATTTACCTTCTGTACCACATTTGTATGGTAGTAGCAGCTTCCAAGTTTGTCACTATACTGGTCAAAAAAAAGTTTATGACTTCATCAATTTGACTATAATTTTATATATTTATTGGCCATTATAGTTTTGTCCATTGTGGTTTGCTTTATTTTTCTTTTCTCATTAGTTAGGATAGTCTAACTGCTCCTGAGGCAAGTTGGTCCTAAAACCTAGAGCTTAACAGATTAAAGCTTTTCCTTTTGTTCAGTTTGAGTCCTCAGTGGAGAAAGTAAATAAATAAATAGAATATGAAGTTACCATAATTTATTTAAACATTTCTTTATTATTTAAAAGATAGTTCCCTCTTTACAATAAATAAAGGAAGAGAGAAAAAAGAAAGAAAGAAAGAGAGAGAGAGAGAGAGAGAAAGAAAGAAAGAAAGAAAGAAAGAAAGAAAGAAAGAAAGAAAGAAAGAAAGAAAGAAAGAAAGAAAGAAATTAAAGGAAGAATAGTTTTGATGATAGGGTAGTTTGCCCATGATGATACTCAAAAATAACACATCAATAAAACTGATAACTCTTTGAATAGATATGATCTCATGGTCAATAGTTCAGCTACATGATTCACAAAACAAAAGACACAGATATAGGAAAGAGCTTTGTAGGGAGATAAGATAAGAGTGAAAGCAATTACAATGTATTTTATACATGTATGCAAATGTCAAAGGACAAATGTAATTAATAAAAAAAAACTTAAATAAATAGGCATCTGTTTGCACCAAACAGAAGTTGGAAAAAGTACATTTTCACATGAAATATTTAATAAACATCACTGTCTTGACTAGAACTTAGAATATCTTATATTCTTATTGATCTATTAGAGTCTTCAATGGACACTCACATTCTCTGCTCAGATTTTTACACTCTTCTTTATTCTTGTCATCACTGGTCAGACCCAACTTTTTCAAGTTTATATATTAAATTTGCCATCTCCCACCCCTTTTGAGCTTGTCATTTCTGTTTTGCTGAGTGAGGATTTTCTTATACTCATTTAGGATACAGGCATCTAAGTTTCCTGGTACAACACTTTAAGAAGCAACAATTGAACAGAGATAACACAGAAATTATAACTCATTTGTCATACATGTAATAAACTCCATCAGATTGACTATACATTTCTATATGAATGCCGAACCTTCCCAAATGATACAGCATTTTGTGTTTTTCTTTACTAGGAAGAAAAATTCACTTTCTTTGTATTATTTTATTTTTCAAAATAATTTTTTTGTACATTTTCTCTCTTTAGGGACTGGAGAGATGGATCAGCAATTAAGAGCACTAGATGCTCTGCTCTTCCAGAGGTCCTGAGTTACCAGCAACTACATGATGCCTTACAACCATCTATAATGTGACACAATATCCTATGCTGGTGTGCAGGCATGCATGCAGATGAAGCATTCACATATAAAAAATACATAAGCGTGCTCGCTTCGGCAGCACATATACTAAAATTGGAACGATACAGAGAAGATTAGCATGGCCCCTGTGCATGGATGACACGCAAATTCGTGAAGCGTTCCATATTTTTAACAAAAGGAGATCAAAGGGATATGAATTGGAAAGGAAGAAGTCAAATTATCACTATTTGCTGATGATATGATAGTATACTTAAGTGACCCCAAAAATTCCACCAGAGAGCTCCTAAACCTGATAAGCAACTTTAGCAAAGTAGCTGGATATAAAATTAACTCAAGCAAATCAGAGGCCTTCCTCTACACAAAGGATAAACAGGCAGAGAAAGAAATTAGGGAAACAACACCCTTCACAATTGTTACAAATAATATAAAATACCTTGGTGTAACTCTAACTAAGCAAGTAAAGGATCTGTTTGACAAGAATTTCAAGTCTCTGAAGAATGAAATTGAAGAAGATCTCAGAAGATGGAAAGATCTTCCATGCTCATGGATTGGCAGGATTAATATTGTAAAAATGGCCATCTTACCGAAGGCAATCTACAGATTCAA
>JADRCC010132905.1:0-13464 GCA_019843855.1 Hylomyscus alleni
TCAAAGGATAAACAGACTAAGAAAGAAATTAGGGAAACAACACCCTTCACAATAGTCACAAATAATATAAAATACCATGGTGAAAGCATATATACAGCAAGGGAGTAGTCAACATCAAACTAAATGGAGAGAAATTTGAAGCATTCCAACTAAAATCAGGGACTAGACAAGGCTGCCACGCTCTCCCTACCTACTCATTACAGTAGTCGAAGATCTAGCCAGAGCAATTGGAAAACAAATGGAGGTCAAAAGTATACAAATTAAAAAGAAGTCAAAATATCACTATTTTCAGATGTTAAGAAAGTATACTTAAGTGACCCCAAAAATTCCACAAGAAAATTCATAAACTTGATAAACAACTTCAGCAAAGTGGCTGGACATAAAATTAACTCAAACAAATCAGTAGCCTTCCTCCACTCAAAGAATAAATAGGCTGAGAAAGAACTTAGGGAAATGACACATTTTATAATAGTCATAAATAATATACAATACTTTGGTGATGATTCTAACCAAGCAAGGGAAAAGTCAATGACAAGAACTTCAAGTCTCTGAAGAAGATCTCAAAAGATTGAAAGATCTCCCATGCTCATAGATTGGCAGGATTAATATAGTAAAAATAGCCATCTTGCTGAATGAAATCTACAGATTCAATGCAATTCCCATCAAAATTCCAAATCAATTCTTCATAGAGTTCAAAAGAGCAATTTGCAAAATCATTTAGAATAACAAAAAACCCAGGATATCAAAAACTATTCTCAACAATAAAAGAACTTCTAGGGGAATCACTATCCCTGACCTCAAGCTGTACTAAAAAGCAATTGTGATTAAAAAAAATTGCATGGTATTGGTACAGTGACAGGCAGGTGGATCAGTGGAATAGAATTGAAGACCCAGAAATGAACCTACAGAGTGAAATGACACAAATATGTTCATTTGATCTTTGACAAAGGAGCTAAAACCATCCAGTGGAAGAAAGACAGCATTTTCAACAAATGGTGCTGGTTAAACTGGCTGTCACAATATAGAAGAATGCAAATCAATCCATTCTTATCTCTTTGTGCAGTGCTCAAGTCCATGAGGATCAAGGGCTTCTACATGAAAGATAAAAGATCTTTACCAACCCTACATCTGTTAGAGAGCTAACATCCAATATATACAAGGAACTCAAGAAGTTAGACTCTAGAGAAATGAATAATCCTATTTTAAAATGGGGTACAGAGCTAAATAAAGAATTCTCAGCTGAGAAATATTGAATAACCAAAAAGTACCTAAAGAAATTTTCAACATCTTTAGTCCTTAGGGAAATGCAAATCAAAATAGCCCTGAGATTCCACCTCACACCAGTCAGAATGACTAAGATAAAAAACTTAGGTAACAGCAGAGGCTGGCAAGGATGTGGAGAATCCCTCCATTGTTGGCGGCATGGCAAGCTGGTACAACCACTCTGGAAATCAGTCTGAGGGTTCCTCAGAAAATTGGACATAGTCCTAACTGAGGACCAATCAATACCACTCCTGGGCATATACCCAAAAGATACTTCAACATATAACAATAGCACATGCTCCACTATGTTGATAGTAGCCTTATTTATAATAGCCAGAAGCTGGAAAGAACCCAGATGTCCTTCAACAGAGGAATGGATACAGAAAATGTGGTACATTTACATAATGAAGTATTACTCAGCTATTAAAAACAAAGACTTCATGAAATTCTTAGGCAAGTGGATGGAATTATAAAATGTCATCGTGAGTGAGGTAACCCAGTCACAAATGAACACACATGGTATGCACTCACTGATAAGTGGATATTAGTCCAAAAACTCTGAATATCCAAGATACAATTCACAGACCACTTGAATCTCAAGAAGGCAGACCAAAGTGTAAATTCTTCAGTTCTTCTTACAAGGGGAAACAAATTCTCATGGGAGGAAATAAGGAGACAAAGTGTGGAGTACAGACTGAAGGAAAGGCCATCCAAAGATTGCCCAACCTGGGACCTCATCCCATATACAGACACCAAACCCAGATACTATTGAGGATGCCAAGAAGTGCTTGCTGACAGGAGCCTGATTTGGCTGTCTCCTGAGAGGCCCTACCAGAGCCTGACAAATATGGAGGCAGATGCTCTCAGCCAACCATTGGACTGAGCTCAGGGTCCCCAATGGAGGAGTTAGAGAAAGAACTGACTGAGCTGAAGAGGTTTTCAACCCCATAGGAAGAACAACAATATCAACCAAACTGATACCCCAGTGCTTCCATGGGCTAAACCACCATCCAAAGAGTACACATAGAGTGACTTCAGCCGCATATGTAGCAGAGGATCAATGGAAGGAGAGGTGCTTGGTCCTATGAAGGCTAGATGCCCCTGTGTAGGAGAATGGCAGGACAGGGAGGCAAGAGTGTATGGGTGGGTGGGGGAGCACCCTCATTGAAGTAGGTAGAGTGTGGACCAGATGGGGGTTTCCACAGCTGAATCCAGGAAAATGAAGAACATTTGAAATGTAAATAAATAACAGATCCAATGAAAAATAAAAAAGAAAGTAAGAAATTAGAGGGGTCTCATACTAGCAACCTAACAGCATACAAATTTAGAACAAAAATAAGAAAGCACACAAGAGGAGTAGACAGCAGGAAATACCCAGATCAGGGCTGAAATCAACAAAATAGAAAAAGAGAACAATACAAAGAATCAATGAATGAAACAGTTCATTCCTTGAAAAAAAACTACACTGTAGGCAAATACTTTTCCAAAATAACAAAAAGAGAGAGTACCCATATTATCAAAATCAGAAATAAAAATCAGGGACATAAACAGATACTGAGGAAGTATAAAGAATTATTAGGTCATAATTTAAAAACCTGTACTCTACAAAATTGGAAAATCTAAAATGGATAAGTTTCTCAATAGATAGAGCTTACAAAATTTAATCAAGATCAGATAAATGTTTCAAATAATGCTATAATCCATAAGACAATAGAAGCAGTCATTAAAAGTCTCTCAAACAAAAATATTCCAGGCTCAGATGAGTTTAATGCAGAATTCTACTAGATGCATAAAGAACAAGTCATACCAATACTATTCAAATTTTTCAATAAAATAGAAAGAGAAGGAACATTGCTGAATTCATTTTATGAGGCCACATTTACCCTGATACTCAAACCATACAAAGATTCAATGAGAAAAAAAGGAATTTCAGACCAATTCCCCTCATGAATATTGATGGAATAATACTCAACAAAATAATGACAAACTGAATCTAAAAACACATCAAAATATCATCCACCAAGAACTAGTATGCTTCACTAGTAGGGGAAATAGTACAACATCTGAAAAAAATCTGTCAATGTAATCCACCATATTAAAAAAAAAAGCAAAAAAAAGATCATTGAGTTCTGTCCTGTCTCCTCTTCACTTCATTCCCTAAGCCACAGATCTGCCTACTTCTCTTGGCCATGCTGGACAAGCAGGTGAGATTCCCATTCCCCAATCCTCTGCCTGATGGATCCACTGACAAGCCCAGAAGCTATGAAGTCTGCCAAGTACCCTCTACATTCCAACCTCTAGTTCATATCTCTACCTGAAATCCTGGAGGCCTTGCAGACATTAGGGACCACCAGGTAAGACTTCTATCCCAGTTCCATGTCTGCCTGTAGCTTAAAGCCCAGAGTTCTGCTCTGTGTCTACCTCATGCTCTGACTTACAGCTCTGCCTAATATAATTTTTACAGGCATTATACCCAGACCTCAGTTCTTTCCAGAGTTTTGTTTTCTTTTAAAAACAAAGAAATACCATAAAAATATGTATTGTTTTATTCACAGGTTTGAAATATGGGGCTACTTCAGATTGTCCACTGCAGCTGACTAAGTCTCATGCTCTAGCAATGGCATGATAGGTTCTATTATTATGTAAAGTTTGGGGTTCTGAGGACTACTCAGAAGGTATAGAAATGCCAGGGCCAGAAAGGAGGGGTTGGTTGTATTGGTTATTCAGTGTGGGTTGTTGAGTAGCTCTTGGTTGTTATTGGTCATGGTTGATGTGGATGTGCACAAAGAAGAAACAAGAAAAAATGGATATCCTCATGGTAAAAATCAAACTTGTCCAAGAAACTTGTTGCCACTAATGAAATGGAAATATTCTAAAAATAACATTGAACCTTTTCTGATGCCTAACTTTATTCATAGATCTCTTTCCTTCCCTTGCTATTTGTTTTTCTACCTTATTTAGTGTTAGATTGTTGGGAGGGCGGAAAAAATGCAGAGATATAGAAGAAAAAAGAAATCACAAAGTAGGCAAAGACCAGTTACACATTCCCCCTCAGTTTCCCTTCAAAATAAAAGTACAGAACTCCCAGACACACCAACTGAACTTGGAGTAACAAATTAGAATAAGACTCAATAAGACAAGCTCAAATCCTCATATCACCACAGGATGAGGTGACCCACTAGGAGGAAGATAGTCCCAAGCATAGCAAAAATGTCAGAGATACACAAACCCACTCTTGCTTTTAAGAGTTTCAAAAGCTACACAACAACAAGTTATATGCAGGTGACCTACCTAGCTCAGACCCATACAGGCCCCCTGATTGTTCAGTCTGTGTGAGCTCCTATGAGTCCTGCTTAGCTGATTCTGTGCATCATGTTCTCAAGGTGTCCTTGTTTCCTCTGGCTCCTTGAATCTTCTGTGGGGTTCCTCTGGTTCCACCTAGTGTTTGACTGTGGATCTCGGCATCTGTTCCCATCAGTTGCTGGATGATGCCTCTCTGATGACAACTGGGCTAGACTCCAATCTATGAGTATAGCAGAATACCTTTAGGAATCATTTCATTGGCTTACTTGCCAGTCATATTTGGATCTATCCTAGAACTCCATGCTGTCCAGCCTGTTGTTCCTTGCCATCTACAAAAATCAGGCATGACCTCAAGTTGGACAGTGATTAGTTGACCATACACATAAGTTCTGTGTCACCAGTACACCAGCACATTGTTCAGGCACAACGTATTAAAGCTTAAAAGTTTTCAGGCTGGGTTGATGTTCCTGTCCCACTACTGGGAGACTTACCTTGTTGTACAAGATGGCCAGTTTGGCTCCTTATCCCTATTACTGTGAAATTCCACTAGGGTCATTCTCATAGATTTCAAGGTGTTTCCACTGTACTAGGTTTCTATATCACACCTCAGTTCCAGTTATTTCAGTACTCACTCTATATTCCTCCTATCACATTAACTTTCCTATTCCCATCCACAACTAACCCTCTCAGTCCACTCACAGAGTAATGTATTTTCCCTTCCAAGGAAGACCCATGTAGCTTCCTTTGAGCCCTTCTTGTTAGTTAGAATATCTGGGTCTGTAGCATGCTTATCTTTTACTAAAGAGCTAAGGTCCTCTTATAAGTGAGTACATACCATGTTTGTCTCTCTGGGTCTGGATTACCTCACTCAGGATAACTTTTTCTAATTCTATTTCTTTACAAATTTCATGTCATCATTGTTTTTAACAGGTAATACTCCAATGTATAAATGTACCATATTATCTCTTCTCATTCTTCAGTTGAACTACATTTAGGTTGTCCCAAGTTTCTGAGTAATATGAAAAAATTGCTATGAGTAAATTTGAGCTAGTGCTTTTCTGGTAGGATAGGTCATATTATGGGTATATGACCAACAGTGAGTGGTATAACTGAGTCCTGAGAAGGACCAATTCCCAATTTTCTGAGGAAACTACATATTGATTTCCATAGTTGCTGTACAAGGTTGCACTCCCACCAGCAATGGAACAGTGTTCTCCTTGCTCCAAATCCTTACCAGCATGAGTTGTCACTTGTATTTTTCAATCTTTGCCATTCTGACAGGTATAAGGTAGTATCTCGAAGTAGTTTGATTTGAATTTCTCTAATGGCTAACGATGTTGAATGTTTTTAAGTGTGCCTCAACAGTTTGAGACGCACCTGTTGAGAATACCCTGTTCAGATCTCTATGCCCCAGTCTCTCTGGGCTGGTGTCCTGAGCAGACCTTGGGCACAAGCTCTGCAGCCAGTCCCACAACACCCAGAGGAAGCTCCACTCCCAGGCTCTCTCACACTCTCAGGATCAGAGGTAAGGAGGACCCAACATCTGTCCCAACACTGGAAATAACTGAGACCTGCGGGACCTGGCACACAGGAATTCCACCAGCAGAGTGGCTCAGGTTCCTTCCAGTCTCTCTGGGCTCATGTCCTGGACAGACCTTGAGCCCAGGCTCCACAGCCAGTCCCACAACACCCGGAGGAAGCTGCTGCACTCCCAGGTGCTCTAATAAGTTCGGGGTCACAGGATCCCAGGATCACAGGATCACAGAGACAGCCTCACTCTGAGGAGTTCTGATACAACCAAGATCACAGGAAGGACTGACTCCAGTCAGATTTAGCAAGGGCAGGTAGCACTAGAGATAACCAGATGGCAGGGGCAAGCATAAGAAAATAAACAACACAAACCAAGGTTACTTGGCATCATCAGAACACAATTCTCTCACCATAGCAAGTCCTGGACACACTATCACACCGGAAACTCAAGATTCAGATCTAAAATCACTTATCATGATGATGATACAGGAACTTAAGAAAGAGATAAATAGCACCCTCAAAGAAATACAGGAGAGCACAGGTAAATAGCTAGAAGCTCTTAAAGAGGAAACACAAAAATCCCTTAAAGAACTACAGGAAAACACAATCAAACAGGTGAAGGAAATGAGCAAAACTATCCAGAATCTAAAAATGGAAATAGAAACAATAAGGAAATCAGAAAGAGAGACAACTCTGGAGATACAAAACATAGGAAAGAAATCAGGAGTCATAGATGCAAGCATCAACAACAGAATACAAGAAATAGAAGAGGGAATCTCAGGGGCACAAGACACCATAGAAAACATTGACACAACAGTCAAAGAAATGCAAAAAGCAAAAAGCTCCTAACCCAAAACATCAAGGAAATCCAGGACACAATGAGAAGAGCAAACCTAAGGATAATAGGTATAGAAGAGAGTGAAGACACCCAATGTAATGGGCCAGTAAATATCTTCAACAAAATTATAAAAGAAAACTTCCCTAACCTAAAGAAAGAAATGCCCATGAACATACAAGAAGCCTACAGAACTCCAGATAGACTGGATCAGAAAAGAAATTCCTCTGTCACATGATAATCAAAATACCAAATGCACTGAACAAAGAAAGAATTTTAAAAGTAGTAAGGGGAAAAAGGCAAGTAACATATAAAGGCAGGCCTATCAGAATTACTGCAGACTTCTCACCAGAGACTATGAAAGCTAGAAGATCCTGGGCAGATGTCATACAGACCCTAAGAGAACACAAATGCCAGCCCAGGCTACTATACCCAGCAAAACTCTCAATTACCATAGATGGAAAAAACAAGATATTCCATGACAAAACCAAATTTACACAATATCTTTCCACAAATCCAGCTTTACAAAGGATAATAGATAGATCTCTATGCCATTTTAATTGGACTATTTGGTTTGTTCTTGTCTAGTTTTGTGGGTTCTTTATATACTTTTGGCAACAGATGTTGGCCCTCTGTTGGATATGGAGTTGGTGAAAATCTTTTCTCACTGTGAAGACTCATGTTTTATCTTCTTGATGTGCCATTTGCCTTACAGAAACATTTTGGTTTCATGTGGTCCCATTTCTTAATTGTTGATCTTAATGCTCTGTGCTAAAAGTTATCTTCTGTGCCAATTAATTCAATGTTATTGCTCACTTCTTCTATCAGCTTCAGCAGATCTGTATTCATGTTCAAGTCTTTGATAAACTTAGACTTGAGATTTATCCAGGATGATAAATATAGATCTATTTTCATTCTTCTACATGCTAACATCCAATTAGACCAGCACCATTTGTTGAAGATGCTTTTTAATCTAGTATGTATTTCTGGATTCTTTATTACTAAAAACATGTGTAGCCAGGTTCCTGAAAGAAAGGCAGGGGTCTAGGAGTGGGGGATAAGATGGCGAGAGAAATAATGAGACCAAGACAAGTTTTTCGATCAAGGTCCAAGGTCCAATGTTTACTTAAGAGACTCAGTATTTATAGGAATGAAACCATCCCCCTCAATGCCAGGATCTTGTCGAGTCATTAGCATCTTGTTGCTAGTAGAAACTTGCCAGGCAGGAAGACTCAGTAATGCAGTAGGTGGTGACTCCTTGTAGAAAACTTCAGAAGTGGGAGGACAGTAGAGTTCTCTTATCTCAGAAAACTCCACCCTAGATGGGTCAGTTCTGTCAGCAGAGCAGGAACTGAGGGGAAGGGCACAATTATGTATATGTAAATTTATGTCTAGATCTTCAAGTCTATTCCAAAGATTGGTGTGTCTGTTTTTATGCCAATGCCATATGGTTTTTTTTTATTACTATAACTCTGTAGTATAGCTTGAAATCAGAGATGGTGATAAGTCTGGATGTTCTTTCAAGGTAAAATGTAGTTGTAGCTTCTTGGGTGTTTTTTTAGCCATGTAAAACTGATAAATGTCCTTTCAGAACTGTAAAGAATTGCATTGGAGTTTTGGTGATGATTACATTGAATCTGTAACGTTTCTTGATAGGATGATCATTTTTACTGTGGTAATTCTACCAATCCATGAGCATGGGAGATTTTTTTGAATTTCTAAAATCTTCAATTTCTGTCTTCAAACACTTAAACCTTTTGTCATACAAGTTTTCACTTGCTTTGTTAGAGTTGTCCTAAGATATTTTGTATTATCTGTTGCTAATATAAAGGGTGTTATTTCCCTGATTTCTTTATCAGTCCGATTTTTATTTGTATATGGAAGGGTTCATGACTTTTTAAATGTTATTCTTTTGTCCAGGCACTTTGCTGAAGGTATTTATCAGATAGAGAAGTTCCTTGCTAAAGTTCTGGGGGTTGCTTCTATGTACTATTATACCATTTGCAAATAAGAATGCTTTGACTTCTTCTTTTCCAATTTGTATCCTAAAGATATTTTTTATTACTTGTGTCTACTGTGAAGAGGTTGTTTCCCTAATTTGTTTCTCTGCCCATTTATCATTTGTATAAAGAAGGACTACTGATTTCTTTAAGTTTATTTTGTATCCAACCACTTAACTGAAGTATTACACCAGACATAGGAATTCTCTGGTAAATTTTGGGGGATGCTTATATACACTATCATATCATCCACTAATAGTGATAACTTGACATTTTTCTTTTGGATTTGTATCCCCTTGATCTCCTTCATTTGTCTTATTGTTCCAACTAGAACTTCAACTATTATATTAAATACTTTTGAGGAGGGTAGGAAGCCTTGGTCTTATTCCTGATTTTAGTGGAAGTGTTTGTATTTTCTCCACTTACACTGATGTTGACTATTTGCTGTAAATTTTTTATTATGTTAATTTATGTCCTCTTTAATGCTAATCATTCCAAATTTTTTTTATCATGAAAGGGTGTTGGATTTTATCAATGATTTTTGAGCATGTAATGAGATGGTTATGTTTTTTCTCTTAGTTTGTATATATGGTAGATTTCATTGATTGATTTTTGTATGTTGAACAATCCCTGCATCTCTGACATGAAGCCATGTCATCTTGATCATCTTGGGTGATCTTTTTAATGTGTTATTTAATTAAGTTTCCAAGTTTTTATTGAATATGTTTGCATCTATTCATAGGGAAATTGGTCTGAAGTATTCTTTCATTATTGAATCTTTGTGTTTTGATTATCAGGGTAATGGTGCTTCATAAAATATATTTGGATATGTTCCTTCTATTTTTGATTTATGAAATAATCTGAGGCATATTGGCACTAACTCTTTAAAAGTCCCATTAAATTCTATGTTAAAACTATCTGGACTTGTTTTGGTTGGGACAATTTTAATGACTGCTTCTAATTCCATATGGGTTATAGTTCTAGGTCTATTTACATTGTTTATCTAAGCTTGATTTAACTTTGTTAAGTAGTAGCTATAGGGGAAGTTGACCATTTTTCATATTTTCCTATTTTGTAGAATACAGTTTTTTGAAGTATAATCAGATGATTCATTGGATTTCCTCTGTGGTTTTTTGTTATATCCCTCTTTCATTTCTGATATTCATTAATTATGAATATTCTCTCTGTCTTCTAGTTAGTTTGGATAAGTGACTAGCTTGCTCATTTTTTCTAAAAGAATCAACTCTTTCTCTGATTCTTTCTATTCTCTTTGTTTCTATTTCATTGATTTTAGGTTCTCCCTATGATTTTTTTCTGCTATCTATTCCTCTTGAGTGAGACTTGCTTCTTTTTGTTCTAGAAGTTTCAGGTGTGCTGTTAAGTTCCTAGTATGAAATCCCTTCAATTTCTTTAGGAAGGTGCTTAGTGCTAAGAACTTTACTCTTAGCACCACTTTGATTGTGCCAACTAAGTTTGCAATGTTGTACATTTATTTATGCTGAATTCTCTGAAGTCTTTAATGTCTTCATATCTTCCTTGATCAAGTAATTTTATTCAGTAGAGAGTTTTCAGCTTTCATTAGTTTGAAGACTTTGTGAAGTTTCTGTTGTTGATATCCAAATTTAATCTTTAGTGATCTGATACTATGCAGTAAGTTATTTTAATTTTCTTGTATTTGTTGAGATTTGGTTTCTGACAGAATATGTGGCAAATTTTGCCAAATGTTCTATGAGGTGATGACAATAAGATGTATTCCATTGTATTTGGATGAAATGTTCTGTAGATGTATGTTAGGTGTGTATTATTTATAACATCTGTTAGCTCCAGGATTTCTCTATTTAGTCATTTTTTGGATGAACTATCCATTGGTGAGCATAGGGAATTGAACTCTCCCATTATAAATATCTGAGGATTGATGTGTGATTTAAGCTTCAGTAATGTTTCCTCTACTGCCACGGGTGCTCTTTTGTTTGAAGCAGAGATGTTAAGAATTGAGCAATCATCTTCCTGGATTTATCCTTTGATGAGTATACAGTATTAATAAAAATAATTTATTATTTTTATTAATTTTGATTGGAAATCTATTTTATTATCTATTAAAATGGTGACAACAACTTGTTTCTTATTTCCATATGCTTAGAAAAATCTTTTTCAAAACAGTTTCTCTGAGGTAATGTCTATCTTTGGTGTTAATGTGTATTTCTTGTATGCAATAAAATGTTGAGTCTTGATTTTGTATCTATACTGTTAGTCTTTGGGTCTTTATTGTGGAATTGAGTCTATTGACATTGAGAAATGTTAAGTAAAAATGATTGTGGAGTCCTGCTACTTTGTATTTTGGTAGTACTGGTGGTGGTGATGCTGGTGGTGGTGGTGGTGGTGGTGTGTGTATGTGTATCTGTGTTTTCCTTCTGAGGAGTTTGCAGGTGTAAGATTTTTTTATTGCCTATATTTCTGAGGGCATAGTTTATTTGCCTGGGTTGGAGTCTTCCTTCTAGTACCTCTGTATGGCTGGATTTATGGATAGATAATCTGGAAATCTGACTTTATCATGGAATATCTTGTTTTCCCCATCTATGCTGAATAAAGTTTTACTGGACATAGTCTGGATTGGCATCTGTGGTCTCTTAGAATTTGCAGGACATCTTTCCAGACTCTCCTCTCTTTTAAAGTCTTCACTGAGAAATCAGGGATAATTCTACTATATCTTTCTTTATTTTACCTGGCCATTTTTCTGGTAGCTTTTAATATTTTTGTTTGTTCTCTGAGTTTAGTGCTTGGATTATTATGTAACAAAGGAAATTTTGCTTATTATTTGGTGTTCGGTAAGCTTCTTATACTTTATAGGTATATCTTTAAGTTAGATAAGTTTGTTCTATGATTTTGCAAGATAAAAATAAAAAGATATTTTCAGGTCTATTGGACTGGGATTCTTAACTTTCTTCTATTTTTAATTGTTAGGTTTTGTTTTTTCATAGTGTCTCCGATTTCCTGGAGATGTTTTAAGTCTGGAATGTTTTACTTTTAACATTTTCTTTGACTGATGTATCTATTTCTTCTATTGTGTCTTTAACACCTGAGATTCTTTCTTCCATCTCTTCTACTCAATTGGTGATACTTGGGCTTTTAGTTCCTGTTCACTTGTCAAGTCTTATCCCTGATGATGCTCTTTCTCCTATGTTGCCTCAAAAGGATCCAGGAAGAAAAAAGTTCAGTGACTGGCCACTGGCATGTCAGATTTCAATACAAAATGTAGAAAGTTCATTACAAATTACACTGAATATTTGAATGTATGTTCTCTACCAAGCTACTCTGCTTTGGGAGATTATGGAACCTGTGTAACATGGTATTTAGCTAGTGCCTTACACTTTCTATTACCATATAGAGACAGCATGGCCACTGTAACTCTTATGAAGGACCACACTTAATTGGTGCTGTCTTGCAGTTCAGAGATTTAATCCAATATCATCATGGAAGGAAGCATGGCCTCATGTAGGAAGGCATGTAGCTCCTGGAGAAGAAGCTTATAGTTTTACTCCTGGGTCCATGGACAACAGGAAGTTATCTGGCTTATGCTTCTAAGAATTCAAAGCTGAATACCTAATATCACACTGCTTCCAACAAAGCAGTGACTACTCCAACAAAGCCACATCTCTGAACAATACCACTCCTTGTGATCCAAGTATTCACACACATGCATTTATGGGAGTCATACCTACTGAAACCAAAACAACTTATAAACATAGGTCATGGAGCAGGCCTTAAGGTTCTGCTCCTGCTCATTGTTTCCTGCCTGTCATGATCTTAATGGAGAAATTATCCTTCTCTACTTTGAACTCATAATCCACTCTTGGTCCTGGTGAGTTTTATAGATTCTGGACTCAACCAAACACTTAATGACAACTGATCACTTTACTATATCCAATTATCCATATCCTAAAATATATTATTGAAACGATACCATATCTTATTTAGCCTTTTCTAATTGTCTTCTCAGTTTAACTGCTAAGGATGACAGATAAAGGGGATTGACACACCCTACAATTCAGTAGTTCTGTATATAGAATCTTCATTGAATCTTTTGCATTTACATACTAGATGTATGTACAAGAACACTGGCAGCACGGTTGTTCATCATGACAAAATTGTATAAGAAAAAGCTTTGTATCTAAAAAAGTAGAACAAATAAACATAACATAGTCATAACATAGAAAACTATGAAATCAGGAATGTAGGACTAAGATGTAACTCAGTGATAGGGAAACTACCTGGCACATATGAGCCTGTAGTTTGGTCCCTCTTCATACTCCAAACAAATTCATGTCCTTATGACAATGATTATGGTGATAGTGAGGAGGAGGAAGAAGAAGAAAAGGAGGAATATGATACAACTTCCCCCATGTCACATACAACTAATAATGACCATGTATTAGGCAATCCACTAGGGTAGAGATAACCTACAAGAAGAGCATCTCTCTCTCTCTCTCTCTCTCTCTCTCTCTCTCTCTCTCTCTCTCTCTCTCTCTCTCTCTC
>JADRCC010132942.1:0-15053 GCA_019843855.1 Hylomyscus alleni
TTGGGTTACCTCACTCAGGATGATATTCTCCAGATCCATCCATTTCCCTAAGAATTTCATAAATTCATTGTTTTTAATAGCTGAGTAGTACTCCATTGTGTAGATGTACCATAATTTCTGTATCCATTCCTCTGTTGAAGGACATCTGGGTTGTTTACAGTTTCTGGCTATTATAAATAAGGCTGCTATGAACATGGTGGAGCATGTGTCCTTATTACATGTTGAAGCATCTTCTGGGTATATGCCCAGGAGTGGTATAGCTGGATCCACTGGTAGAGTTATGTCCAATTTCCGGAGTTTTTTATCCCAGTCATTCTGACTGGTGTGAGGTGGAATGCAAAATACAATCCACAAACCACAAGAAACTCAAGAAGAAAGACCAATGTGTGGATACTTTATTCCTTCTTAGAAGGGGGAACAAATACCCATAGAAGGAGTTGTAGAGACAAACTATGGAGCAGAGACTGAAGGAAGGACAATCCAGAGACTGTTCCACCTGGGAATCCTTCCCACATTCAGTCATCAAATCCAGACACTATTGTGGATGCCGGCAAGTGCTGGCTGAGAGGAGCCTGATATAGCAGACTCCTAGAGGCTCTGACAGTTCCCGACTAACACAGAAGTAGAGGCTCACAGCCATCCATTGGACTGAGTACAGGGTCCCCAACGAAGGAGCTAGATAAAGGACCCAAGGAACTGGAGGGTTTGCAGTCTCATAGGATGAAAAACAATATGAACTAACTAGTACCCTCAGAGCTCCCAGGGACTAAACCACCAACCAGAGAGTACACATAGTGGGACTAATTGCTCTAGCAGTATATGTATACCAGAGGATGGCCTAGTCGATCATCAAATGGAGAAGCCCTTGGCCCTGTGAATGTTCTATGCCCAGTATATGGGAATTCCTGGGCCAGGAAGCAGGAGAGGTAGGTTGGTGAGCAGGGGGAGGGGGAAGGGAACGGGTTTTTTGTTTGTTTGTTTTTGTCTTTGTTTTTTATTTTATTTTATTTTGTTTTTCTTTTTTTCGGAGGGGAAACTGGGAAAGGTGATATCATATGACATGTAAATAAAGAAAACATCTAATAAAAAAAAAGAAATGGAGAGGAGCCTAAGGAAAAGAAGGTCCAATGACAGACCCAAGTGGGATCCTGCTCAAGAGGAATTCCTAAGGCCTCACAACATTACTGAGACTATGGAACACTCACAAAAAGGAACTTATCATAACTGCACTCCAGAAGACCCAACAAGCAGCTGAAAGAGTCAGATGCAGCTATTTGCACCCAATCAATGGACAGAAGCTGCTGACCCCTGTTGTTGAATTAGGAAAGGCTGAAAGAAGCTGAGGAGAAGGGCGATCCTCTAGGAGGACCAGCAGTCTCAATCTGGACCCCTGAGATCTGTCAAATCCTGGACCACCATACAGACAGCATACACCAGCTGATATTAGGCCCCCAATACAGCATACACCAGCTGATATTAGGCCCCCAATACACATACAATCCAGGTCTGTGTTCATTCAAAGATGACGCACCTAACCCTCAAGAGACTGGAGGCCCCAGGGTGTTTAGAAGTCAGGTGGGGTGAGGGATGTGGGCATCCATGTGGAGACAGGGGGGTTGGGAAGGAGGTGTGGGATGTAGAGATGTTGGAGGGTGGATTGCAGGGGTGGGGAATGGAATATGGAGTATAAAATAATAAAGGAAAATTTATTTGCTTTAAATTCTAAGGCACTAGTGTCTCTGACTTCACTCCTCAATCAAAGTAATAATCTTATTTTAATTCTGTGATTACTAGGTTTCTCACAGTAATACACATTAGAAGTAATATATCTATTGGAAAGAAGTACCAGTTAATGAAAATGGTAGAGAATTAATTTGACGGTTACATTGATATTGTCTGTGTGAAATAGACATCTTGCATAGAAAACTGATATAAAATGACAAGTTTTCAAGTTTTATGTTGAAGCAATCTTGAATACGTGGAAAAATTTGAAAAGTGCGTAACTTTGGCAGGAATGTAGTTCAATGGTAAAGTCTGCACTAGAACCTGAGTTCAATCCCCATCACACACACACACACACACACACACACACACACACACTGACACACTCACACACAAACATGGAGGAGAGGCAATAATAAGACTAGGAATGTAAGTCAGTAGGTCAATAGCAGTGTTTTTCTATCATATATAACACACACATACCCACACTTAAATTTATTATCATAATCATCTAAGCATAGGTTATGTATTAGATCTAGTTCCTTCTTCATACTATATACATCTCTAAGAATAATGATAGGCTTTCTGTTTAAAAATTACAGCTATCAGGCTAAGAAAGCATAATCGTGCCACAAAAGCTTTATATTGTCCATATTCCCACGTTGTTTATTTTACCAACTATTTCTCTCAAAGCGTGTTATTTTCCTTTCAAACAGAATCCTATCCAGAATCACAACACCACCTCTTGGTGAGACAGAATATGGTTGGGGAGGGGTAGGAGGGAGAGTTTGACTGAGCTTATCCCACACTGCTGCCAGGGCTGTAGGGAATTGCCAAGACACTGCTTCAGGGGTAGGAAAGCACACTCTGAGATGTAGGAAAGCCAAAGCTGTTTAGAGACCACCCCTAAACTGTGATGAGAGGCCAGGGTTGTTGGCTTCTCAGACTCTTGGATATCCACACGCTGTTGAGAGTCACAAAAGAACAGAGAATAAGTAGGGGACCTGTGGGCTAGGGACAGCATCTAGCCCAGGTCCTGGGGGTGGGTTGGGGAGGAGAGCTCCAGTTTGTCCCAGTGGGGTAATTGCCTTTATCCTGGTGGAAACAGGCTTGGCAGACATTGTGACTGGGAGTGCAAACAGGCCTTCTTTGGGAGAATTAGGCTAAGGTTCTGTAGGCAAAGGCCTTCTTCATGGCTCTCACAAAGGATATTGATGAAGAGAGACAGTCCGTGGTTATAAACAGGTTTTTGTCAGGGTGGAAAATGGATGCGTAAAACCATACCCAACTTCTCAGGATGGGCCTGAAATAAAATAGTTTTTGCAGGGAGGAATGTCTGGGAATGGAAGCTTATTGCCTAAACCCTCCAGGCCTCTAAGTACCTCATTAGCATGGAGAACTCTGTTTTGGGCCTCTGTGATCATAGGGACTGGTCTTAAATAGTGAGTTCCAGACCAGCCAAGGATTGATAGTGAAATCTTGCTTCAAACACCAATAAAAAATAAATATAAACATACTTTTAAAGATTGTGATTTTTAAAAAATTTCAATAAGTCAGAGAATCATATAGTTCATAACAACTGTAAACCAACATAAATGACTTTATGAATAACTAATCATAACAATTTAGAATAAATGGAACACGGCATTTCAACCCCTAAAGTTTAATGAGCATATGGATAGACAGGAAATGTTAACATAATTTTACATTATATTCTGAAATATTCTAGAAAACTATACCAAAAAATACACTGGCGAGAACAGTTATCATGAAGAAATCTCTAATTAGGAACTATAGAACGTGAATTTACTTCATTTTGTTTTCTCTTTTCACTTTTGTCTGCAATTATGATGGACTCCTAAGAGGAGAAGATAACCCAAAGCATTGCAAGTGAAGAAAATTCTTGTAAAGATTTCCTTACTGCATGGAAAAAATCAAGAGTATAATTTTATAATAAAATCCTTTTCTATTATTGATAATATATAATCACCTTAATACTTGATATAGCAAAAAAATCAACCTAGAAGGGGTTTGCAACCCCATAGGAAGAGCAACGATATCAACCAACCAAACACCCAGAGCTCCCAGGGACTAAAACACCGACCAAAAAGTATACATGGACTGAGCCATGCCTCTAGCTGCATATGTGGCAGAGAATGGCCTTGTCTGGCATCAATGGGAGGAGAATCCCTTGGTCCTGTGAAGACTCAATGGCCCAGTGTAGGTAAATGCCTGGGCAGGGAGTGGGTGGGTGGGTTGCTGGGGGAGGGCCCATCATAGAAGCAGAAGGAAGGGATGTGGGATGGGGTTTTCTGGAGGGGAAACCGGGAAAGGGGATAACATATGAAATATAAATAAAGAAAATATCCTTTAAAAGAAAAGAAAAAAAAAAGATCAAGCTAATTTACACCCTGTTGAATACTTTCTACTGAAGCTGTGTATATAAATGGCTTTTACCTTTTAGCTTAAATTTTTAGAAGACACAGTAAATTATAAGTGGATCTACTTTAATCCATCAGTTTCCTATTATGAACATTTCTCATGATACCTCAGTAGATATGTAGACAAACTCCTATGTATATGCATAGTATACATGCATGAGAAAAAACCTTTATATTTTGGCAAAAATAAGAAAATGAAAGTACAATTTCAGTAAGATTGACATCTGAATTCCTTCCATTTTGCATGCAAGAATTATTTTATTTGTGTCAGTCAGAATTAGTCATATATGTGCATCCATTGTCTTTCACATAAATAACATAGGAGAAAATGTCACATTTTCCTGATGTGCATATATATATATACATATATATATATGTGTGTGTGTGTGTATACGTACATATGTACATATGTATATATGTATATGTATACACACACATATATATGTGTGTGTGTGTGTGTTCTCCTAGCCTAATGAGATTATCAAACAACGGTGATTTAGATTTGGCCTAACTTGTTCTTGTTCTTGTGTAGTCTGTCTAATAAGTCTTAATCAAGATTTTCTTTAGAAATGAGGCTTTCATACTTGAGTGTTATACCACTATAGTAAAATAGAGCTAGAAATCCAATATATTTTGCATGACTGGAGGACATAAAGCATATGTGATTTCTCATAAAATACTGGGTTGTCAGGCTACACTAAACAACATTTACTTTCATCTGTGACTTTCAGAGATTATCTTACTCTAGCTCCAAATATCCTCAAATTTGTGATCCCCTTGTCTTAGCTTCTAGATGCTAGGATTATAGGTGTATGTAACAGTTATGTCTACTTTCAGTGTATAAAATCATCTCAACAAAATTAGCATGGATTTTTATTTTATTTCCATGTCAATAACCACCACCAAAATTTCATAGTACATTCAGAGATGATTCACTTGAATTTATACATACATTAATATTTTCAAACACAATACATTTGGAGATTTAGATTCCCTCTAGTCAGTATCTTGACAGAGAAAAAGACAGTGTTAAAATAAAATATTATTTGTTGTATCATTTTCCGATAACTTTTATCTACCAAACTTTCCTCCTCATACTATTCACTTCTCTAATGGCGTGCCAGTGAGGGAACACTACCTTGGAAAGATTTAGCTACCATTTCATAGGGTTGAATTAGCCATTAATTTAAAATGTTAAACTATATTTTAGACATGAGAATGGCATCTTTAGCAGATCAAATTCTCAAATTCCCAAGGCATTCCTGTAGAGAAATTTAATTTAGCACCATGGCTGCTCTGGAATACAGACATGCCTTGAATCCCAGGGGACCGAAGCATGCTAATCTCTGAATTCAAGGCCATTGTGGTATAGAGCAAGTTTCACATAAAGAAAAGCTTACATCCAACCATAGTGGTATAAGCCTTTAATCGCAGCACTCAGGAGACTGAAGGATGCATATCTGTGGAGTCAGTTCTATATAGTCGGTTGAGTTCAACACAGTTCAGTTGAGTCAATGTGTTGAGAGTCAATGCTATACAGTGGAGTTCATAGTAATTCAGTTTATGGAGTTCAGAGGTAGTTTTTACAAAGACAGTTTTACAGATTCAGGTTGCAGAGAGAACAAGTTAGAGAGTGGCAGACAAAGCAAGTCAGAGAATGAGAAGGAACCAGAAAATTAGAACAGATTGCCAGAGTTAGTTTGAAGACTAGGAGAGCAATTCAGTAGAAGCTGAGATAAGAATTTGGATCAGTCATCTTTGAGAAGAGTTTGGGTCAAAACAACTGAGTTGAACCAGCCAGCCCAGGTTCAGAAAAAAACTAGAAATGGTGAGCTTATTCAGTTTACTGCCTCCAAGGCAATAATTATATCAGGCAAATAAAATATACTATTAAACATTCCAAGTCACTGTTTGTGGTGCTACATTATGGTAAAAATAATTCTTACATCTTAAAAAACTAACTTATGCAAGACCTCTTAGCTAGAGTTAATACCTTGAGATCACTGCTAGCATACTATGTGCACATCCTGTTTGATTAATTTGTTTTTAAGACAACCAATTTAACAACCAATCTTACTTGCTTTGAATTATCCATTTAATCAACTTTTACAACCTAAGCTAAGATTTATCTACAATCTTACATTTTTTTACTCTTCCATCCCCCTGACCAAGAACAATGCATATCTTTTTTTTAAAAAAAAAAAAAAGGAAAAATACAGAGGTTGAAAACATTCTTCTAAAATCAATACCTATAATAAATATTGAATACAATATACATATGTTAGTTTGTGCATAAACTAATGACATGACTTCTCCAAGCTATAGTTAAGAGATGGTTTTTGTTGTTGATAAGAAGGAGAGAACAGCCAGAGGAATCTGGAAGAATCCTGAATTAAAAGAAAACATAGTAGACTGAACATGGCCAACGTACAATAACTGGCCAGAAGAAAAATAGTATTAGATTAGAGAGAGTAGGAGAGACCAACAGGAAGAATAACAGCCAAAATTGCATGTCTACAATGAGAAATGGTTACATGATGGGAGGGAAGCCCATGACCTTGAGAAGTTTAGGGTAAGGGAAGAGGTGAAAAGGGACAGGATGCCAGTCTGGACTCTGAAATGTATAACAGGTATTTGTGTAACTGAGTCAGCCTGGAGACCAGAGTGTTCTTTAGTGTGCTAATAAGCACCACAGAGAGCCATTTGTCCCTTCTGCCAATGGTAAGGGAAATTCCTTCTTTGGTAGAGAGGAATCAGATTCACAAGTTCCTGTGGAATACTGGATTTCGTATAAACTCCAGATTTTGGGGAAATGGAGTTTCCTTTGGATCTGACAGTTTATAAACAATGCAATTTGTAGTACTGTTTGATATCTGGGTTTGTTGGAGCAGTGACTTAATTCTTTGTAAAACTCCCTTAAAGATTTCTGTAAAATATCCCTTATTTCTTCCCCATGTGGTACTTTCTGTACTGTTTAATGAAGACAGAAAAGGTCTTTTGTTAGGGACAGACACACATAGACATACAGGGAAAGATAACAAACACCACAAACAGGTATACACAGATGCTTCCACAGGGAAAGAGTCACAAAACAGTCTTCAAGTAGGCACATATTTAGACTCATTCAACAAACAGGCATAAGAAAGAAGAGCAAAATGTAAATAATTCAAACCTGGACTCTTTTTTGGTTAAACAACTCCAAAGAAATGAATTTTATTCTTTCCTTAATGTAACAGTAGTCCATTATTGGATACTCAAAGTAAATTATTAATATGCTTAATCTGTGCAACTTGTATATGCATGCCTTCTCCCAAATGATCACTTAAACACTAATATAAGTACCATTGGATTTTACTAATACAATTGGTGTTTCAATTTATTTGACATTAAGCTGTGGTGATTTTTCTGAGTACAAATGACTCAATCACTTAAGTTCATTAAAATAAGATTCATTTCCAGAAAATTCAGTGAGGGGCATTCTGATATTCAGGTGTCATAACTATCCTAGATACAGCTGCAGTTTCTCTTGTTTCTTCCCTCTTTTTCTCTACTTGGCCTAGAAGGAAAATATAACTGTAAGCTGCTATGGAAACAATACAGAAAGAAAGCACAGATACCTTCTTCATCTCAGAAGTAATCCTAGACATAGAGCTTTCAGGAAATAGAGGATCTCATTCTTATAACCACAAGGAAATTAATTCTAACAACTAGTGAATTTGAATAAGGACCAATTGAAAGGCTCACATAAGATATCCCCCACGGAATGAACAGGACTGAATCCCTGAGGGCCAGCCTAAAAAATGGAAACAGAAAACTTTGGGAGGTAGGAGGTGGGTGGACCTTCTAGCACATACTAGAGACCTGGGAGGTGAGAGACTCTCAGGACTCAAGGGAAGGGACCTTAGATGAGATGCTCAACAGTGGGGAGGGGGGAACTTGTAGAATCCACTTCCAGTAATAAGACAAGTGGAGGGATGGGGTTGCCATCCAAAAACTCTTATCCAAAATTGTTCCTGTCTAAAAGAATTACAGGGATGGAAATAGAGAAGAGCCTGAGGAAAAGAAGGTCCAGTAACAGGCCCAAATTGGGATACAGCTCAAGGGAAGGTCCAGGACCCTGACACTGTTTCTGATACAGACAGGAACCTAGCATTGCTGCCCACTGAGAGGCCCAACAAGCAGCTGAATTTCAGTTGCAGGCTGACCAATGAATGGAAGTCAGAGACTACTGTGATTGAATTGGGGAAAAGCTAGACGCTAAAGAGGAGTTTCCCATGGGAAGATCAGGAGTCTCAATTGACTTGGACCCCTGAGATCTCTCAGACACCGAGCCACCTAACAGGCAGCATACACCAGTTGATATGAGGCCCCGGACACATATATAGCAGAGTACTGTCTGGTCTGGCCTCTGTGAGAGAAGATGGATATAACCCTTGAGAAAATTGAGGTCCCAGGGATTAGGTAGACATGTTGGGGTGGGGGTGTTGGGCTGATGTGGGCATGAGGTATGGGATGGGGTGAGGTCAGGGGACAGACCAGGAAAAGCATGAAAGTTGGACTGTAAAAAGGATTAAAGAATGAAAATAAAATCATATATTCAATTAATATTTTATATATACAATATTGCTATTATTATTATTGCTAATATAATTCACAACAGCAAAAGGTAGAAGTTTACTAATTTTCTTTCACTAGATAAGTGGATTCACCTTTGAAAATACAGAAATCTTGAAACATTTACCACCTGGATAAACCTTCAAGATAATATGCTGAGTAGACAATATGCAAGGAGATAAAAAGAATGATAAATAGTACTGGGGAGTGGAAGAAGTATAAACTAAAGTAATTACTAAGCAAGGATTCCTAATTGTAATTGGAGAGATGGCTCAACTCTTAAGAGCATTTACTGCTCTTACAAAGAACAAGAGTTCAGTTCCCATCACCTATATGGCAATTCAGATATGACCATACATACATTTCCAGGGGAAATTTATACCCTCTTCTTACCTCTGTGGATATTGTAATCAAAGCAACTAATTTTCTCTGTCTCTGTCTATCTGTCTATCTGTCTGTCTGTCTGTCTGTCTCTGTCTCTCTGTCTCTGTCTCTATCTCTCTCACACACAAACACACACATACAAATAATAATAACAAGAATAGTAATAACTAAAATATTTTAATATAAAAATAGAATCGTTAATTGAATTTAAACCTTGTGGTTTAAATTCAATATGCTTGGCCCATGGTTAGTGGCACTATTAGGAAGTGTGGCCTTGTTCGAATAAGAGGGGACTTGTTGGACACTATACATGTGCCACTGTGTAGGCAGGCTCTCAGGTCTCCTAGTGCTCAAGCTATGCCAAGTCCAGTATAGAGACTCTTGCCTGCCTTTGGATCAAGATATACAAATTTCAGCTCCTTCTCCAGCACTAAGTCTGCCTCCATGCTGTCATGCTTCCTGTTATGATGATATTGGAGTTAACCTCTGAAGCTGTAAGCCAGACTCAATTAAATGTTTGTCTTTATAGGAGTTGCCTTGGTCAAGACTCACATGCCATCCTAGTTGGTCTGCCTGGGACAGCCTGCATAGGTGAGTGGTTCATGGTCCCCTGAGCCCCATTATCTAGCTCTGGGTCCACTCTTCAGTCATTAGGACTCTTGAGGGAACTCAAGAGCTTTCTGCTACCCCATGGAAACTTACTTTGGTCCCATGACTTGAATCCCAGCTCCACAAATCCCATTCAAGTTTGATCTGCCTATGATCCCAATTGAGTCCTACTGGGACACAGCCTGCAGAGTTGTGCTGCCTGAGGGCCACACAGCAGAGTCAAGTATTTTGACCTCCATTGAATGGCTCATGGCTCCCACCTTTCCAAGAAGCCCTGCTGCCTTCAAAATCATCCAGCCAATACAGGAAAAATCAGATGTCTAAATGACAACATAAGAATAAAATCAACAAGACCCAGGACAATATGGTACCAGCATAGCACAGCTATCCTAGTGAAACTGATACACAAGAAGAGAATCTTGAATCAAATCTTATAAAGATGATAGAGGCTTTAAAGAGGAAATGGATAAATACCTTAAGGAAATACAGAATACATTGAAACAGGTAGATGCATTAAAAGAGAAAGCAAAACATATAAATAAATACAGGAAAATACAATCCAAAAGGTAAACAATATGAATAAAACTGTCTAAGACCTGACAAGAGGAATATAAGCAATAAAGAAAAGACAAAACTGAGGCAATCCTGGAGATGGAAGAAAACTTAGGAAAGAGAACAGGAACTACAGATGTAAACATCACCAATAAAATATAGCAGATGAAAGAGAGAAACTCAGATATAGAAGATATAATAGAAGAAATCAACATATCAAATAAAATGCAAAATGTAAAAAGTTCATGACACAAAGCATTCAGGAAATTTGAGACACCGTGAAAAGACTAACCAATGAATAATAGGAATGGAAGAAGATTCCCACATCAAAGACATAGAAAACATCTTCAACAAAATTATAGAAGAAAATTTCTCTAATCTAAAGAAAGCAATGCCTATAACTTGCAAGAAGTTTACAGAATACCAAACAGATTGGACCAGCAAAGATATTCCTCTAGCCACATAAAAATTTAAACACTAAATATACTGCACAAAGAAAGAATTTCAAAATAATCAAGGGAAAAAGCCCAACTAACATATAAAGGCAGACCTAGAAAAATTACATCCAATTTCTCATCTGAGACCCTAAAAGTAAGAATGACCTTGGCTGAGGTCTTGCAGACACTAAGATACCACAGATATCAGCACAAACTACTATACCCAGGGAAACTTTCAATCACCATATATGGAGAAACTAAGATATTTCATATCAAAACCAAATTTCAACAATACCTTTGCACTAACCCATCCCTACAGAGGATACTAGAAGGAAAATTCCAAACCAATAAGGTTAACTAACTATACTCAAGAAAACTCAATAAATAATTTCACGCCATTTAAATCAATAAAATAGGAACACACATACACTGAACTATTACCAACATCAAAATGACAGGAAATAACAATAATTGATATTAATATATCTCAATATCAACAGATCCAATTTCCCAGTTTAAAAAAAAACAGGTTAACAGAATGGATGCATAAACAGAATCCATCATTTTACAGTTTAAAAGAAACACATTTCAGCAATGAAGATAGTCATTATCTCAACATAAAGGGGTTGGAAAAGCTTTTACAAGCAACAGACACAGGAAAAAAGCTGTAGTAGCCATCCTAATATGTCATAAAATGGGCTTTTAACTGAAAGAAATCAAAAGAGACAAGGAAAGACACTTCATACTCATCAAAGGAAACATTCACCAAGAGGACATCTAAGTTCTGAGTCTATGCCCCAAATGCAAAGGCACCGACATTCATAAAAGAAACATTGATAAAGCTTCAATTATACATTGAACCTCACACTTTAATAATGGGAGAATACAACACCCTACTCGTACCAATGGACTAGTCATTAAGACAGAAACTAAACAGAGAAATAATGAAACTAACAGAGGCTAGTTTCAAAGTACCTAACAGAAATCTATAGACTATTTAACCCAAAGATAAAAGAATATACCTTCTCAGGTATATTCATGAATGCTTCTAAAAAATTGATCATATAGTTGGTTATAAAAGAAACCTCAACAGATAGAAGATTGAAACAACATCATGCATTTTATCAGATCACTATCTATGAAAGTGGTACTTTAAAAACAGAAAGAACAAAAAGCCTATATATTCATGGAAATGAAACAATTTTTTACTCAATGATCACTGCCTCAGGGAAGAAATAAGGAAAGAAATCAAAGACATTTTAGAATTCAATGAAAATGAAAGCACAACATACACAAACTTATGGGACATTTTGAAAGCAGTGCTAAGAGGAAAGTTCATAACACTAAGTGCACTCTTAAAGAAATTGGAGAGTTCTCATATTAATGAATTAAAAATACATCTGAAGTCTCTAGAAAAAAACATGAGCAAATATACCCAGAAGGAATAGATGGCAGGAAATAATCAAACTCAGAGCTAAAATCATTCAATTTGAAAGAAAGAGAAGAAAGAGAATACAAAGAATCAATGAAACCCAGAGTTGTTTCTTTGAGAGAATCAACAAAAAAAGCAAACCATTAGCCTAACTAACTAAAAGTCAGAGAGACCATATCCAAATTAACAACATCAGAAATGAAAAGGGAGAGATAACAGCAGTCACCAAGGAAAATCAAAGAATCATTGGGTCTTACTTCAAAAGCCTTACTATACAAAATTGGAACACATAAATGAAATGGTTTTCTAGGAAGATATTTCTTAACAATGTTAATTTTTTTTTTTTTTTTTGGTTTTTCGAGACAAGGTTTCTCTGTGTAGCCCTGGCTGTCCTGGTACTCACTCTGTAGACCAGGCTGGCCTCGAACTCAGAAATCCACCTGTCTCTGCCTCCCAAGTGCTGAGATTAAAGGCGTGTGCCACCACCGCCTGGCTACAATGTTAAATTAAAATCAGGTAAACTATTTAAATAGTCCCATAACCCTAAAAAAATAAATGCAGTCATTAAAAATCTCTCAACCAAAAAAGCCCTGGGCAAGATGGTTTTAGTGCAGAATTTAACCAGCCTTTCATGGAAGAGCTAATGCCAGTACTCCTCAAACTATTCCACAAATTGAAACAGAAGAAACACTGCCACACTCAGTCTATGAGGCCACAGTCACCTGATAAGTAAATGAAACAAAGACATGAAACAGAAGAGAATTTCAGAACAATTTCCCTTATAAACACTGATGCAAAGATACTCAATAAAATATTTGCAAATCAAATCAAAGAACATATCAAAGAAATCATCCACTATGATCAATTAATCTTCATCCCTGGGATGCAGGGGTAGTTCAACATATGAAAATCTATCAATTTAATCCACCATATACTCAAACTGAAAGAAAAACTCCACATGATCATCTCACTAGATGCTGAAAAAGCATTTGACAAAATCCAACACTCCTTCATGATAAAAGTTTTGGAGTATGCCTAAATAAAATAAAGGCAAGCCAATAGCCAATATCAAATTAAATGAAAAAAATTAAAGCCTCTCCACTAAAATCAGGGACAAGATAAGGTTGTCTACTCTCCCCCATCACCTCAACATCTTACATGAAATTCTAGCTAGATCAATAAGACGACAAAAGGAGATCAAAAGGATATAAATTGGAAAGAAAGAAGTCAAAGTATCTATATTTGTGGATGATATGATAGTATATTAAAGCAACCCCAAAAATTCTACCAGAGAATTCCTATAGCTGATAAACACCTTCAGCAAAATGGCTAAATAGGAAATTAACTGAAAGAAATCAGTAGCCCTCCCCTACACAAACAGTAATCTGGGTGAGAAAGAAGTTAAGGAAATGGTACAATAGCCACAAATAACATAAAATATCTTGATGTAACTCTAACCAAACAAGTAAAGACCTGTATGACAATAACTTCAAGTCTCTGAAGAAAGAAACTGAGGAAAATATCAGAATAGGGAAATATCTCCCATGCTAATGGATCAATACAATTAACAATGAAAATGGCCATTTCACCTAAAGGAATCTACAGATTAAATGCAATCACCATCAAAATTCCAATAAAAAATCTTCATTGAACATAAAAGAACAATTCACAATTTTACAAGTAAAACCAAATAACCCAGGATTGCTAGTAATAAAAACTACATGGCATTGGTATAGAAACAAGACAAGTGGATCAATGTAGTGAATCAAAGACCCAGAAATAAATCCACAGGACTAGTGATACTTGATTATTTGACCAAGAAGTCAAAACCTTATAATAGACTACTAAGAGCATCTTTATCAAATTGTGCTTATCTCACTGGGTGACTGCACGTAGAAAGATGCAAATAGTCCCATCTTTATCACTCTGCACAATGGATCAAAGATTTCAACATAAATCCAGAACCACTAAATATAATAGAACAGAAAATGTAGAATAGCCTTGAAATCATCAGTACAGTAGACAACTTCCTCAAAAGAATACCAGTGGCTCAGGTACTAAGTTCAAGATTTAATACATGGGACCTCATGAAACTGAAAACTTCTGTAAAAGAAAAGATGCCATCATTAGGACAAAACAACAGCCTACAGGTTAGGCAAAGATCTTCACTAACCCTACATTGAACAGAGAGATAATATCCAAAATGTATAAAGAATTCAAGAAGTTAGTCTACAAAAAATATAACCCAATTAAAAATGGGGTACAGAGCTAAACAGAGAATTCTCAATGGAGGAATCTGAGTACCACCCTAAAGAAAGTTCAATGGCCTTATTCAGCAAGGAAATGCAAATTTAAGTGCCTCTGAGATTCTATTTTATACGATTGTAGTTCATTCCAGATTAAAATTCCAAACTATTCCTTGTTCAACTGCAAACATAAACAATAAGCTTAGCTGGGTGGGATCTTGCCCTGAGATCACCACTCTCTTAATTTCTTTATCTCCTTGAAGCCAGCATTCAGTTCCATTTCACTTGCTGGTGCACCTTTATTGTTACTTGAACCATACACTTTCTTTTTTCTTTTTTCTTTTTAAGCTTGCTATGCTTGACCAGAGTACTCGTCATGAGACTTAATTTGAGAGCAAAGTCTCTGCTGGGTATTTTTGAGACATCTTTTGTCAATGCAATTAATATAAATCTCTTTACCTTAGCCTCAGGTAGATTCTTCAGACAAGAGCAAAAAGCAGCCACATTCTTTTTTTTTTTTCCCCTTTTTTTAAAATGAGATATTTTCTTTATTTACATGTCATATGATTTCTCCTTTCCCAATTTCCCCTCAAAAAAAAGACCAAAAAAAAAAAAA
>JADRCC010132985.1:0-14961 GCA_019843855.1 Hylomyscus alleni
TTTGTATTGTTCACATGATTGTGGGTAAGAGGTTACTGACTTTAGCCTGGATGATTAAAATATAGATAGTTATAGTGTTGCATATTTCTCTGTAGCATGGGTATTGACATACCCGTGTTACATCATAAAGCTCCCCCATGACTTGAATGAGAATCATATTGGTAAAGTGGTTGCAATTTGATTAAGGTAAAGGCAACAAGAGCTTTTAAGAACAGCATTGTCAGAAGCTCTCCCGAAATAACAGAAGATAAAGGATGAAAAATTGGGTAAAGGCATTCAGAAAATTTCATTCTCAAGTGCTTAGATGATGGGCATACTGCATCCATTTGAGGACGACTAGAGCAAGTAGATGGGCTCTTGTGAGAAAGAATGATTGAAAGAAATATATGAGTTTAAGATTTTTAATTTTTATTGAAACACATACATCACATGTAGTGATATATTTTGTTCAGACATATTCATGGGGATGTATAACCATCATTTGCAACATTGTACCCCTCCATCAATAATGTCATCTCTTCCACTTCCCTTTATCTCCCAGACAAACCTATTTTTAAATTAATATCACACATATATAAAAAGTTTCTCATATCTATGTAAACCCTCCAGTCCACAAAGTGAAAGATCATGAGATCTGTAGTTCTGAGTTATATCAATTAAAATATTGACTATCTGTGCATTCACTTTATGCTCTAAAAATGACAATTCTATTATTTATAGCTGAATTAAATTCCATCATGTATGTATACCATATTTTCATATAATCTTATCTTCTTATCTGTGCACAGTCATCAAATATTATCTTGATTATGTTATCTTTCTAGGAACTCATTTTAAATCACAATGCTAGTCATTCAGATCTGTCAAATCCTTTTTCTAGTAGTATGGAGAGATGCTGTTTGTATTCTATGTTAATACTGCTTCCTCAAGAAATGTTACCCTAATGAGCAGACCACATTCTACTCAGGTGGTTACACATGAATCTTCTCCTCATTTTCACTAGTCAATAACAGGGTGAGCCTGTGACTGGGTAGTGAAGGAGAAAGATGGGATGGGAGTATTGAGTGTGGACTGTAGATGGAGGGAAGAGGAGAGGACAAAGGAAGAGGAAGAAGAACCTGAGATGGACTAGAACTCGAGAGAGGAAATGCAAGTATCATGTGGTTTTGTAGCTTTTGAATAAGTATAGTACTAGAGTTGTCCAATATAGTCATGTGGTTTGTAATTAAAATATCTGGATTTTGTGTCTTTATATTGGTTTTATAGTCTTCAAATTTTCTGCAACACATTGGTATACTTTACTTCATGCTTAGAACCAAACTAACCTGAGATAAAAAATCCCCTTCTTCCCCCAGTAAAAACAACTGGTGTTACTCTTTAAAGCTGGAGCAGGCTAGAAATTAAACACAGAATAGGTATAAGGGGTTTACAAAGAGCTTAGTGAGAATCTCTCTCTGGAAGCTCCAAGGAATACTTGAGTTCTGCAACACAGTTGTGGTTCTCTGAGCCTGATTGAGGAAAAAATTACACTGGGGGAATGGTTCTCTGAGATGAAGCCTTCATAGCTGAATATCAATAACAGAAAATGGCATCTAACTTTCCAAAGCATTCTCAGATACATAGTCTTATATGGACATTTCTCTCTCTCCTCCTGCCATCCCTCAAATCCCCCACCTTGCTACATCAAGCCTTCCTATACTTGCTTTTCTGTATCACCCATGTCTCAACAGGACCTAGGAAAGCCAGACCTGCTCTCCTGACTGCTTGCCCTATAGGCTGCCTGAGATTAGTGCATACAGGCTGTCAGCGGCAACTCAAACAAAATACAGATGCAGGTCTTTCTACTGTAAGACCCTCCAGCAAATAAAAACTGGATACCGAAAATGTGATACATTTACACAATGGAGGACTACTCAGCTATTAAAATCAATGACTTCATGAAATTTACAGCCAAATGGATGGAACTAGAAAATATCGACCTGACTAAGGTAACTCAGACACAACTCACAATGTACTCATTGATGAGTGTACATTAGTTCAAAAGCTCAGGATACATCTCACAGACCACACAAAGCTTAAGAAGAAGGAAGACAAAAATGTGGATGTTTCATTCCTACTTAGAAGAGAATCCCTGGAAGTATAGGGAGGTTCTGTGGAGGGGGAGGGAAAAAACAGAGGGACCAGATATGGCAAGAGACAGGAGAAAAGTACAGAGGGTCAGGAAAATGAATAGAAATATGCACCAATAGGAGTAGGGAATTGGGGGTAGGCACTAGAATGTCTCAGGTGCCAGGGAAGCTAGAACTTCTCAGTACCCAACCAGTATTACACTAGCTGAAATACCCAACAAAGAGGAGAGCAATCCTATAGAGACCATATCCATTACACTAGCTGGAATACCCAACAAAGAGGAAAGAGAACCTATAGAGACCATTGCACAATCCCTGGTTGAGCAATGGGGCCACCCACCAATCTCAAAATTTTTAACCTAGAATTATTCCTGTCTAAAGAAAATGCAGGGACAAAAACTCGAGCAGAGACTGAAGGAAAGATCATTCAGTGGCCAACTACCTCAGGATCCATCCCATTTGCAGGCACCAAACCCCAAACACCATTGCTGATGCCAAGAAGTGCTTCTGACAGGAACATGTGATAGCTGTCCCTTGAGAAACTCTGCCAGTACTTGACTAATACAGATGCAGATACTCACAGCCAATAATCAGACTGAGTTCAGGGACCCTAGTGAAAAGGTTAGGAAAAGGACTGAAGGAACTGAAGAGAATTTCAATCCCAATTTAAGAATATCAATGTCAACTATCCAGACTCCCAGAACTCCCAGGGACTAAACCACCAATCAGAGTATCCCCTGCTCCAGCTATATATGTAGCAGAGGATTGCCTTGTCTGGCATCAATGGGAGGTGACATTGTTGGCCCTGTTGGAGTTTGATGGCCCAGCATAGGGAGATGCTAAATTGGTAAGGAGGAAGTTCATGGGTGGTTTGAGGAGCACCCTCATAGAGGCAAACAAGAGGGGAAATGGGATTAGGTGTTTGCTGAGGGGATATTAGGATGAAGACAATATCCAACATGTAAATAAATAACACATAAATAAATAAATAAATAAATAAATAAATAAATAAAACCAGAAAGTACTGCAGTGTCCTGAACACCAGAGGGAGAATAAAGGTACAAGTTCAAGGTCAGGTAATAAGAATTATAAATTGATTTGCATTTCCCTAATGTCTATGAATTTTGAAGATTTTTTAAGTGTTTATCAGCCATTTGAGATTCCTCTGTTGTGGATTCTCTTTTTAGTTCTATACCTCATTTTTGATTGGGTTGTTTGGGTTTTTTTGGTGGTTAGCTTCTTGAGTTCTTTATATATTTTGTACATTAGCCCTCTATAGGGTATGGAATTAGTGAAGATTTTCTCCCAATCTGTAGGTTGCTGATTTGTCCTATTGACTATGTCCTTTGCCTTACAGAACCTTTTCATTTTCTTGAGGTTTCATTTATCAATTTTTGATCTTATAGCCTTGAACCATTGGAGTTCTGTTTAGGAAATATCATTCTCTCTGTGCCAATAAGTTTGAGGTCCTTGATCTACTTGGACTTGAGTTTTATGCAATGTGACAAATATGGATCTATTTTCATTTTTCTACATACAGACTGCCAGTTAGAACATTACCATTCATTGAAGATGCATTCTTTTCTTTTCTATTGTATATTTTCGGCTTTTTTGTTAAAGACTAAGTGTCCATAAGTGTGTGGTTTTGTTTCTGGGTCTTTATTTCTATTTCATTGATCAACTTGTCTGTCTTTGTACCAATACCATGCAGTCTTTTATCACTATTGCTCTTTAGTACAGCTTGAGATCAGGGATAGTGATTCCCCCCCACCCCCAAGTAGTTCTTTTATTATTAAGAATTGTTTTTGCTATCCAGTTTTATTTTCATATAAAACTGACAATTTCTCTTTCCATGTCTTTGTAGAATTGTGTTGTGATTTTGATAGGTATTGCATTGAATCTGTAGATTGGTTTTGGTAGTATGGTCATTTTTACTATGTTAATCCTACCAATCCCTGAACATGGGGATACCTCTCCATTTTCTGAGGTTGATATGCCTAATCTTTTAAGTTTAGATTCCATTTTAGAGAACCTAAGTGTTGGAGCACTTTCTCTGTCCAATTATATTAGGGCAGTGACAGGTGTGAGATTGGATAGGAATAAGGAGGTAGAGCTAGAAATTTTGGAGTGCGAGAGGTCAGGGAGAAGCAGAAGAAACTGACATGGAAGCAGACAAACAGGAAGATGATCCTGACCCCACATGATTTTAAACAGCCACAAGTAGGTAAGATTTTTACAAGATTAGAATAATTGGTTTAAAGCATTATCTTTATCAATTAGCTCTGAAATTATTGTATTGGCATATTGTAAATTGTGATCTTATTATTATATAAGTCTGATTGGATATTTAAGCCTTATGAGTCATGTTTCTACCAAGTAACTAGGTGCTAAGATGATTGTGGGGTGTGTGGGGCATTGAATGTAAGCGAGATGAACTCACTAGCTGGGAGAGAATAGCAGGACCCCTGCCAGGATATAGTATTGTGGCCAGCCAGTAACAACACTGGAGCAGCAATTTGGTCCAGTGGGGCAGGAGAGACTGCAGGGTGATCTTTTTTAAAATTTCTCACAATAGGTGGCACCCAAATTGGGGCTAGGTACAACTCCTCTAGTAATTTAACATTATTACCCCAAGAGTTAGAATTATATTTTATTTTATTTTTAGTTTGTTTTGTTGGATGAGTAGCTGGGTAGTGCCAAAACCTAGTCAAGTGACTCAAGCACACCAAGTTGAAACAAAGAAAACAGCTCTGAGGTTCCTTGCTATGGGGAGTTACAGGCTATTCTGAGTCAGGAGAGAGAAAAGGAATGAACTTGCTGACCTTTGAGAGCAGAGGATTTAAACTGTGAATTTAACATTATTTACTTTTAAGATAGAATAATATACAGATTTTGTCCGAATCACGTGGGGAATTTCACTCGTGGTTAGGAACTGAACAGGGACATAATAACTAACTACAAGTAGAGAGAACAGTGATAATCACCTACTTTGAACAGGTATTAGTTAATAAAAGTCTGTGGCTCTAGGCAGAGAGCCAAACAGAAGATGATACAACTTGTTTACTTAGACAGAGGAAGCACATATTCTTTCTAGCGTGGTCTACACAGGAATTTTGGGTGACTTTTTCTTACTTGTCTAGATAGAAATGCCCTAAGTAGAGGCACATACAGTATTTTAGTTTATTTCATTTGTTTTAGATTGTTTTAATTTTTAAAATAGTTGTGATGTTGAATTTTGTGATTATATTATTCTTCTGAGAGAGAGGTCAAAATGGAGGTTTTTCTGGTTACTGGATCAAGGATATGCTGATTTTGGAAAAAAGTTTTGTCTTTGTGTTTTTGGAAAAGGCAATTAAGGTATTTATACCTTCCAGAGTTATATGGATCAGATACGACAAAGGGAGACCTCCAGAGGACTAGATTCTAGAGAATCAAACAAAAAAATATATCTTGATGATACTGAAATTTTGTTTTGAGATTTATGTATTACAGAATATACAGCCTTGGTGAATTTCCTTGTTGTACATGCTGAACTGGCCTGCTTGAACTCATTATGTCCTGGACTTCAGCCAGATCCAGTCAAGACACAGACATCAGAGACTAATAAATCATGTTTTCTCTATCCCCTGTCTCAATGCCCATGTTCAGCATGAAGAAGTTATGAAGAGTTGTCGACCCAGTTCCCTGGGCTTTGCAGCTAGATAGGGTTATTGATAGGTTGTCTTTCTAGGGAAGGTAGAAATGGTCATATTTGGAACAGGGAGGAAATAGCCATAATTGATTGTATAACCATAATCTCATTTGATAGAAATCTTTATAATTGTTACTAAGTTAAAGTCAAAATTCTTATTTGGTACAGAATTTATTTTGATACAAAATCAAGGTTATCCTTGCTATAAATTTCTTCTATTGATACTAAATATTTGAAAGTACAGGGCTTAGACCCAGTCCTTATTTTGCTATTATTATGAACAGATCTGAGATGTTTAAGCCTTTGAGTTTTGGGTCAAATAACATTCATGGCTCTGAATTTATTGCTAGGGTGTTTTCAAGATTTTAACTAAAAATAGCTGAGAGTAGTTACCAGACAACAGTCCAGATTACTTTACATAGATAGTTGGTTTTCAAAAACATCAGAAATCCACAGAATGTGATGTTTAATATTATTTATTCACTTGCTGTTGAGAGTAGTCTACTCCTGACAGCTTTCCCTGTCTTGGATTCAAAGAAGAAACTGAGCATCTATGAGTTACTCCAGTTGTGGCAAAACAGCCATCAGGCAAGAATTGCCTCTTCATCTACAGACAAATACCATCCAAAGAATGGACATACATATAGGCTTAGGACAGCTTCATCTGCTGAGACAGAGTAGGCGAGTCCTTCCTTAATTTTCCTGTTTCTTTTGTCTGTCAGGTATTCATGGGCCAGAAGGCTAAAGAAAGATGCTCCAACATTTTGAAGTAAAGGACTGTCCAGGTGTTCAGCATTCTCTATCAATTGTCTAAATTTTTGCAAGGTATGTTAGGCTTTCTATATACTTTCAATTATTATCAGTCATTCTTGGATTTCTGACGAGGTTGATAAATTAATGGTTTTCAGATGGCATCCAATCTAATGCCAAGTTATAACCTTGTGTAGAATTATTATCTTTTAAGTTAGGATAGAGGACAGTGTTCAATTTTATTTACAAAAATGTTGAACTGGGTGTTAGATCTATTTTATACCATATAATTTACAATATGATAATAGTGGTGTTCAATTTATAATTTGAGAGAAAGTCATTTTTAAAATAAACAGAAAGGGTGAAATATTGCAGTATTTTCTCTGTCCAGTCACATTAGGGCAGTGACAGGCATATGGTTGAATAGGAATACAGGGGCTGGAGCTAGAAGTTTGGGAGTGAGAGTGTTCCAGGAAGAAGCAGGAGAACCCAATATTGAAGCAGATGAACAAGAAGATGATCCTGACCTCGCATTGTTTTAAACAGCTACAAGTAGGTAAGATTTTTACAAGGTTAGAATAATTGGTTTAAAGCATTATCTTTATCAATTAGATCTGAAATTATTGTACTGACATCTTGTAAATTGTGATCTTATGGTTATATAAATCTGACTGAATAATTAAGCCTTAAGAGTCATGTTTCTACCTTGTAACTAGGTGCTAAGATGACTGATTGTGGCATGTGTTGGGCATTGCATGTAAACAAGATGAACTTGCTATCTGGAAGAGAATAGCATGATCCCACAAGTACGTAGTATTGTGGCTGGTCTGTACCAGCACTAGAGCGAAAAGTGGTCCAGCGGGACAGGAGATATCACAGGGTGATCTTTTTTAATGTTTCCCGCAATACCTGACCTAAGTTTATACTCATGTAACCTAACAGGCTACTACCTAGCACTAGTTTCCAAGTTGCCCCCTGCCCGAAGAAAACCTAAGCCTAGATCCAGTTCTAGGCTAATCTCCAACAATTCCAGAATTTCCAGATTATAACCTTAACAAGACCAGGATCTCCAGGTTATTCCCCCAATAAACCTGTACCCCCAGATTACAAGCCCACCCCCTACCTAAAGACAATGCAGAGTGGAGCAGAAATTAATTTTATGATATGGCTCTCACACCAGCTAATTATGTTAAAGGTCACAATAACTTTCCAATTAGATGATTGCACATATATTTCTGCTTGAAGCTTACTATAAAGTCTTGCCCTTTTAGACATTCGGGGTTCCCACACCATCAAAATCATCCTGTGTGATGGTAGTGTACTGGGGGTCCCAAGCTAGCTCAAATGGAATAAAGATCCTGTTGTGACTTGTATCAAATCAGATCCTGTTTTTTGTTTTTGTTTTTGTTGGTGGAGATCATTAACATTTCCCTGGCACATTTTGGTGCTTTGGCCAGCAAGTTCCCTATGACACACAGGACTATAGATCAGGAGGGTCTTGAAGCCAGCAAAACTAGTCTAGGTATTTGAGTTTTTATGTTTGCAACATGGTGTTAAACTTCCTGCTTCTTGCCTCTCTGAGACCTGAATTTGGGCTTTCTGTGAGATCTGCAGTGGAACAGAAGCAAATTTATATAAGGATAAGCCAGCCATGCTGAGATGATTTATTTGTGTGGACACTGCTGGCTTGTGTTGCCATGGTAATTCTAGGTTTGTGCCACGATGAAGAATTTGAGTGTCAGAAGTTTTCTATGTGGTCTGAGCAGGTGAGTACTTGCTCAGTGGCTCAAAAGGTTGTGATGTGTGTCGTGGCTGATTTGTCTGAACATTAGAAATTTTCTGTGAGATCTAAGAGCAGAACAAACACTTGCATAAAGATAAATGACTTATGCTGCCATGGCAAGTTTTTCAGGTCTGAGCAAACATTTGTGCAGTACTGAGGGTTGTTATGTGTGTGCGATCTCTACTTTCTCCTTGGTTCTTGTTACTGTAGGCTGTATCTTTTATCTTTCAGGTCTTAGTGGTGCCACATCCATCTTGTGTGTGAGCTCCATCTTCTGGTTGGTTCCTATAACTGCAGGCTGTATCTTTTACTGGTTTTGGTTTTTGTTGATGGCTGTCTCTGTTCACAGATTCTGAGTGGAACCACATTAGTCTTCTGTGATCACCACCTTCTGGTTGGTTCTTGTTACTACAGACTGTATCCTTTTCTGGTTTTGCTTCTGCTTGTTGCTTTTTACTGTTCACTGGTTCTAAATGGTGACACATCTTTCTTTAAACAAGACCTTGGATTTGTTCCATGGCTGATTTTCAGTTAGGGCAGATGTATATGGGGTCTGTGAGAACAGCAGGGACAGAAGATTCCTGAGCCTCAGTTAGGTGAGCATAGCTCAGAGACTAGAGGTGTCCAGCCATCTGTAAACAAGGCCTTGACTTTATACCTGTGGCCCATTGCAGTTAGGAATAGACATATCTGGGAGCTGTGGCTACAGCAGGCCAGGAGATGTCCTGAGTCTGGGTCTGAAGTGGACGTGAGCTCAGGGGAACAGAGAGATGCCCACCAATCTGATTCTTTTCTTGTGTGTATGCAACACTTTTGGTTGTTTCTCATTTATGTCTGATAGAGACAAAAGGTTAGACTTATGTTTTTGGATGTCTTAGAGTGGTCTTTTACACGAGTGCTACTTTCTGATTGTTTCTTGTTTTTGCAAGACAGGGAAGGTTTTATTTGTGTTTTTATATGTTGTGTTTGTGCTTCTCATTACAAGATGACTTTGACGAGGTGCCTTTGACTAGGTGACTTTAATGAAGTGACTTTGATTTTGATGGATGTATTAACATGAGACAGGCTATGTCAACCACATTCTATAGGTTTCACCACTGAAGAGGCCAGAAAGCTAGTTCCTGGCTCCACTGGTGAGCTTTTCCTTCGTACCCCAAAAAGCTTGACTTTTCCTGACTTGCCCAGACAGAGATTTTAACACTGTTGAAAGTAAGAGGAGGCTCTTGGTCTACCATCAGGCTCTAATGGCAGGTCTTAAGATGGCCACAAGATGGTCCACAAATTTGACCAGAGTATATGATATTAGACAGGGATAAAATGAAAGGTTTTTTGTTTTGTTTTGTTTTGTTTTTTAAGAAAAGGTCATGGAGACGTTTTAACAATAGGTCACCATAGACTCTAAATCCCCAGAAGCAAAGACAACAGTAACTCTAGCATTATTAATCAGATAGCACAAAATAAAAAAATACAAAACAAAACAAAACAAAAAACCTCTCGAGGATTCAGAAGCTAGGTAAAAAAGAGTCTGAGAGGCTTAGTGATAGTGGTAGAGAGATTATTTAACAGAAGAGAGACTGCAGAAGAGAAGCAGATGAGATAACAGAAACAACAGATTCCTTATCTGGGAAGAATTCTTTTGGCAGCTAAGGCCAAACCAGAAGACCTTAGGAGGTGCCTAAAACAGAAGAAAGAGGTAAGGGGGCACCTAAAGATCAAAAGTGCCATCTTCCCAAGCCCAGGGTAATCCTAAAATTAAAAGGGAAACATAGCAGCTTTTTTATTGATAATTAATAATGTTTAGCATCCTGTTTTGCTAAAACCTGAAGATGAAGTCTCTTTATCACTTTATTAATGACTTCCCAGTGGCAAGAGAAACAAAACAAAAATGCAGGGCCTCTTAGACACCCTAAAAATTCAGACTATTTGAGACTCCACTAAGAATACCCTGGCCTGTAGAAGGAGAATTCAGCTTTAAGATTCCCTCCTGTCTCCCATTGATGGGCCCCTTACCATGCCCCAGGGACAACACAAAGACAAAGCCCTGTTACTGTTCTCATGAAACTTCAGGAAGTGCCATGATTGGGCGTCTAGTCACAAGATAAAGGGGGGCATGAGATGCCAAATCTTTTAAGTTCAGACTCCATTTTAGAGAACCTGACCTAAGTTTAAACTCAGATAAACTAAAAGGCTGGTATCTAACATTATTTTCCAAGTTGCCCCCTATCCCCCAAGAAAACCTGAAGTTAGCTCCAGTCTCTAGGCTAATACCCAATAACACCAGCATTTCTAGGTTATACCCTCAACAAGACCAGCATCTCTAGGTTATTCCCTCAACAAACCTGTACTACCAGGTTACAATCCCACCCCTGCCTAAAGGCCACCAATTCAGAGGAGAAGAGAAATTAACTTTATGATATGAATCTTAGCACCAGCCAATTATGTTAAAGGCCACAGTAGCTTTCAAATTAGATGATTGCATATATATCCCTGCTTGGAACTTACTATAAAGCCTTGCCCTGATAGACATTCTGGGTTCCCATACCACTAAAACCATCCTGTGTGATGGTGGTGCACTTGGGGAGGGGGTCTCAAGCTAGATTGAATAGAATAAAGACCTTGCTGTAAGTTCCATTAGCTCAGCTCCTGCCTGTTTTCTGTTTGTTTCTTTGTTTGTTTGTTTTGCAGGGGGAAGAGGATCACTAAAGTTTCCCTGGTATAACAAGGTCTTCTTCAATTTCTTTTTTGAGAGACTTGAAGTTCTTGTCATGCAGATCTTTTCACTTGTTTGGTTAGAGCTACTCCAAGATGTTTTATATTATTTGTGATTAATTGCTGCTTCCCAATTTTCTATCTTAGCCTATTTATCATTTGTAAAAAGGAAGGCTTTGGGTTAATTTTATATCCAGTCACTCTGCTGAAGTTGTTTGTCAGCTGTCAAAGTTCTCTGGAAGAATTTTTAGGTTCCCTTATGTATACTATCATATCATCTGCAAATATTGATACCTTGACTTCTTTGCTAATTTGTGTCCACTTGATCTTTTATTATCTTATTACTCTAGCTAGAACTTTGAGGACTATATTGAATAGATATGGGGAGAGTGGACATCCTTGTCTCCTTGATTTTAGTAGAATAGCTTCAAGTATTTCTCCATTTAATTTGATACTGGCTCTTGGTTTGCTGTATATTGCTTTTTATTATGTTTAGGTAGGGGACTTGAATTCTTTCTCTCTTTTAACATGAAGTGATGTTGTATTTTGTCAAATGCGTTTTCTGCATTTAAAGAGATAATCATGTGATTTTTTTCTTTGAGTTTGTTTATATAATGTATAATGTTAATCAATATATTAAACCAATGTTGCATCCAAAGTAGTTCCTTCCACCTCCATAGTTACTTCCACCAAAATTTCTTCCTTCATTGTAACCATCATTTCCTCATCTACTACCACCATATCTACCACCTTTCTTTGTTTCCATATCATGGTCTACCATCTCCATAACCTCCTCTACTACTGTAACCAGGATCACCACCATAGTTGCCACCATTACCTCCAAATCCATTATATCTACCATCACCACTTCTATAACTACCTCTGTTGCCACCATCTCCACAACCATACCCTCCTCTTCCACTAAAGTTTCCTCCATTACCTGTAAAGTTGCGAGATGCACCTCCATGACCTCACTGTGATTCAGTAGACTACATCTCTTGTTTAGAAAGAGCCTTTTTCACTTCACAATTATGCCAATTAATAGAGTGATATTTTGAACAACAATTTTATCAACTGTGTCAGGATCATCATAAATTAGAAAAGTAAATCCTCTTTTTCCCACCCTGCCCGTCTTCCATAACTTCTATGGTTTAAATCTTTCCATACTTTTCAAAGTAGTCTCTCAGATTATATTCTTCCATACCTTTGTTAATACCACAAATGAAAATTTTCTTCACTATTAAGTGGGCACCAGGTTTTACAGAATCCTCTACAGAAACAGGTCTCTTTGGTTCTACCACACACTCATTAACCTTGTGTGGTCAAGCACACATGGCAGCATCCACATATTCAACACATGTGTAGGTCACAAAAGCAAAGCCTATGGAATGTTTTGTTTGGGGGATTTCTCATTACCACACAGTGTATAAGTGTGTCTATTTCTTAAAATATTCTCTCAAGCTATCATCTATGGTTTCAAAGCCCAGACCACTGAAAAAAAGCTTCCTCAGCTGCTCGGGTTCCCTTGGATCATGGCCCTCCATTTTAAGATTAGACTTGCCTCTTTCAACTGAAGTTCAATATTGATCTGAACATTCTAACATGGTTATATTATGTTCTTCTTCCTTCTCAATTGAATATTTAATGATACTGTGTTCTAAATTTTTATTTCAAAAGAGATGTTCTTAGCAAAGCTACAAAAATTATACAAGCAAAACAGTGCCCTTCTTCAAAATGTGGGAAACTGCAAGTTGACTAGTGTTGAGAACAGCAACATCCTTGTCTGACTTTTGGTTTGGTTTGTTTTTTTGTTTTTGTTTTTTTCATTTGTCAGTCCTGTGATAAAATTCTCACTAGAAATGCAGACAAGCCTACTTTTCATGTTTTATCATCCACAGTAAAGACATGTGACTGATAGCAGTGGTTTCTTATGATTTTCTGTGATATGCATTACTTGCAGTTATTGCAGTAGATAGTTAACCAAACATTTGAGGTGAATCTCCATATATACATCAAACTGTCCCATTCACCAATGAGATATTCCATCTGATGCTATGTGAAGAAAGATTTCTACACTCAGAATATCTTTTCCAAAGTAGGCCCTACTTTGAGATATTTCAGTCCTCATTGACTGATAATTCATCACAGTATGCATGCAACTGTCACTACAAAAAAAGGCTTTTCATTTCATATCACATGGGAAAATAGATAGATATTGAGTTTTGTCTGCACAGATGTCTTACCTTTATCTTCATCAGAATCATCCCAATTAATATACTTAAAGGTAGGTGATGATTCCTTCAAAAATATTCCTAGATAGACAAAAGAAAATTTATTAGTTTCACCAGGGTACACATGAGAGACCAAAGATTCCATATAAGTTGACATTGTTGAACAAAAGAGTTTATTTGGTATTACTCACATGATTATGAGTGAGAGGTTACTGACTTAAATCTGGATGATTAAAATATAGCCATACTGCTGTCTATTTCTCTGCAGCATGGTATTAACATACGCAGGTTACATATTACATCTCCTTCACAAACTTGGATGGGAATCATCAATTTTAGAGTGGTTTAAACTTGATTAATGTAAAGGTAACACCAGCTTTTGAAAACAGCTTTGTCAGAAGCTCTGCCAGCACAGAAAGAGAATAGTAACATTCATTCCCAACTGATTAACTTATAGCCATTCTTCCTCCATTAGAGGACATCTTCCTCCATTAGAGGACATCTAGAGGGCCTAAATGTACTCTTGCAAGTCAGAAGAATATACAATAATATACAAAGAATATACAAGAGTTTAAGGATTTTAATTTTTGGCACATATTCATCACATATATCAATAAATTTAAGATAAATTCACAGAGAACTATCATATCTATTGCCTTATCATGCCTCTTCCCTATAATATCTTTGATTTCCCTATCCATTCAGTTTCTTTTTGTCACCCAGAGAAGTTTGCTATTAACATCACATATATTTAAAAATATTCTTGAATCTATATAAACTTTCAAATTTCCAAAAAGAAAACTCACAATATATGCATTTCCATGTTATCAGGTAATATATTAATTTTCTGTTGCATTTACTTTATGTCTTACAATTGACAGTTATGTTATTTACAGTTCAATTAAAATCTTATATACTTCTTATTCTTATATACTTATATTCTTATATACTCTTGTCTACTTATCTGTTCATAGACATCAAATACTGTCTCACTCCTGCACACTTTGAATAGTGGTACTATGTATCAGTCTTTCACTTCCAGCATGGCAGAATGCATTGTGTTTCCTTAAGCATTTTCTCTAAAATATCTATGTGAAAGGCAGCCAACAAAATATCATCTGAGTAATGATAAATAATTTGATTGAGGAAATTATCTACAAAATATTTCTAGCTGTTATTGCATTAAATATTGACATAGAGTTGGACTATTTAACATTCTCTATGGTAGAACTTTCCACTGATTTCTTTTTAAAGGCTCAACATTGCTATAGGTAGATACAATGAAAGCAAACTTTCCCTATAATGCTAATGAAAGGGGATAGTAAAAATAACAGTCTTTTAAATCAATTACTATCATAGTCCATGCCTTAGAAAATAAGAAATTAAAGGTATTCCCTGGCTGCAATGGACACATTCATTGAATTACTATATTCCAAGTTCTAAAATCTTGTTAACATCCTCTATTATCTCTATTTCTTTTTGTAAGAAATGCAAGAGATATACACAGGCTGGTAGACTCCTCTATATATTTGCATTCTACCTGCTCTTGTACAAGATGTTCATCCTCTATTATCTCTATTTCTTTTTGTAAGAAATGCAAGAGATATACACAGGCTGGTAGACTCCTCTATATATTTGCATTCTACCTGCTCTTGTACAAGATGTTCA
>JADRCC010133001.1:0-12998 GCA_019843855.1 Hylomyscus alleni
AAAAAAAAAAAAAAAAAAAAGATGGTTTTTGGTTTAAAAATCAAACAATGAATTTGAAGCAACAAAACTAAAAAATGCCACTGTATGCACAATACAATTCTATCAGCATAATGTTACTCTCCAAGTAAATCTCTTAAAGATCATCATTATCATAGTGTTTTCCAAAGATACTGACAAGAGCAAAGCAGCTACAACAATAAAGCCCAAAAAGCTCACATTTCAAAGTACATAGCATATTTATGAAACAGAAAACAAACCTATTATCCCATGCTCTCAAATGAATGCAAATCTGGCCTCTGTTTACAGTCTGAAATAGCCATCCAATTTCTTTTGTCTTCAAATGACCCATCTTGTAAGATTTCAACCATTTTAAGAAAAAAACAAAACAACCCACCACCAACATCAAAAAACCTTCCATAATTAAATCAAAAGTATCTGTGGACTAATATCAACTAGCAATAGTGGCCAGTTTTTACCTGCCTGCATATGGACTGAGAGTGATTTTTATCTTAAATCTATTGAGGGTTGAAAGGAAGAAGAAGGAAAGAAAGAGGAGGAAGATAAGATAAAAAGAGAAAAAAGAAGAGGAGAAGAGGATCTTTCAAGGCAAAAAGCACGTGACTATAAAAAATACAGACTAAACGCCAGAGCTAAACAAATCATTAAGTTTCTACATAACAAATCTCTTCCAGTCCTCTTGGGGAAAACAGAGTATGACAGCATTAGGTTCTAACAGGTGCAGATAGCAGAAGGATTACATATTCATTCTAACAGGGAGAAAAAATAATAAAAAGCATAATTTAATTTATAATTTATGCTTACAAGTGTTACTCTAAGAGTTACAGTCTGCCTTAAAGATTATTTGGTCTGGTTCAAGTTGACATGTTGCATCATAGAACAAGCCTGAAGGGTCTTCACAAACATGTACAGTAATTAACACGTCATTAACACATTAACTAATACACGTTCAACATCATCAATGTTAATAGCATAATAATTAACTTATTGTACATAGCACATATCAGCCCTGGCACTTTTCAAAATAAATTTGGAAATGTATGCTTTCAAATATTAAAAAGGTAGCTATTCACACTGAAATATCTCACCAATAAACATTTTATATGTGTATTGTGTGTGTTTTAAATGAGGCATAGTTAGTGATGCTACAAATTAACTGTATTTAATTCAAGCTGAACGGTACAAAAATACAAAGAACAAAGACAAGCCTTACTCTGTGAAAGAACTAGTAATACATTAAAAATTTAATACTTGGCAGGTCAAATCTGGATACTCTCTGCTGAAGACAACCTATATTAATGAATCAGACCGCAGAGTCATTGTCTAGGATCCCAGAGGAAACAATAATGTGAGTACAAATTCCTCTTGGAAGAGAAAATCCTACAAAACTACTTAGCAGAATAGCACTGGCCACCGCTCTTATATGTAGGAAGCCTCAAGCCTCGAATAATGCCTTAGATATACATAATGACTTAGATATGCATGCATACCAGGCACAATTTCAATTAACCATTCAGTTCCATAATATTTTTCCAGTTTTCAGGTCTTTGCAGTAAAAGTTTCTGCATAAAGCTTTGCCTTACATTAGTCTCTCTGAAATAAGAAATAATCACTTATTAAAACTACAAGTTCTGTTTTATTACAAGCTAGCTTTGAAAGATACAATTTAAACAGCAGCTTTAAGAAACAGATTTGGGTTTCTGTAAGGATGAAAGGGAAGGCAATTAAAAGGGAGACAAAGATAACACCAGGTGTCAGGGCTTAAGCAAGGGTCCTGCCAGGTCAGATGGCTACTTTTCACACTTGATTTGTAGAACTCCTGAGTAAAAACTGCCAAGGAAAAATAGAAAAGGATGAGACAAAATGAACACATCACAGACAGACTATCAGGCGGGGCTGATTATTGTCCAGTTATTTTTAAAATAACACTCTCACACTCTTGTGGAAGTAAGCCTAAATAGGCTGCTTGGTTCAGCTAGCTACTGTTCTTTTGTATTGTCAGCCCATTCTCCTTTACTTTTATGTTTTCATTCTATATACCTCTGTAAGCACCTACTCTATGTAATCCTAACATACTGAAAGGCATAATGTTTCAGCAAAACTTATTAATTATAACCAAGTCTTGGTAACCTCAGGCTCCTTGAAGAAACAGATACTTCAGAAAAAAATTTTGAAATATAATTAGTAAATTTTTAACTCAATTCACATATTATCTTCTAAAGATAGTTATAAAGATACCTGTATTTGTTTAGTTTTTATATTAGTGAAGAAAGTACAGTATACAGCCAAACGCCATTATAAATTACTGTTCTCTAAGGAAAAAAACCCATTTATTTAAGAAATGAAACTTATCGCTCGTTCTTCATTTAAGTTACTTTAGTTATCAGCTACCTTTGAATCCTTTAACTTTACAGTAAGGGAGGTATGTTATCACTGCAACTGGAGATTAGAAAATTACTGAAAAATATCAAGCTCCAAAAATAGAATGTTAAATTAAACTTTCATCTAGTTTTAAAATTGTATAGTTCTGGGGTAGTGTCAAATGACCTACAAAACTATATAAGCCTCTGATACTAGCAACTTCTTTATAATTTACTCTTTGAAAAGAACAATTTCCCTATTTTGTTCTTACCTAGGGAAAGAACCTGGAAGCAAAACAGCCTGTTTTTAAGCATTTGGGTTTCCAGGTATATTGACAGTTAGATGCTAAGATACATCCCACATTTTAACACACTCCTTTTAGAAGTACCAGGTCTTGGGAGGATCAGTATTGTGATATAAATAATTCCAATGTGCATGTAACTAGCATGGTGTAATATGCTTCCAAGGCATCTCTGTGTGGCCTCCTTGGGTATAAAGCCACCTGCACACAGAGGCTGCACTGTGGATGAACTAAACCGTCAGCAGTTTATCCTAGGGTCATCTGCACTACACACAATTACACTGAGGTCACTTGGGTTATATAGGAAGCCTGAAGTTCTAAACTGTCATTAGAATACTGTGGCCAGATTTTAACAATACAGCAGTGCTCCTAATGATCTGAAAGGTGATTCGCTATTCAGACCCCAAGCAAAAGATGCAAATGTAGCACTGAAAGCTCCTTATTAAATACCCACAGGCTACATCTCTGCGCAATAAGTGGTCCAGGTCTTTCTAGAACATACTAATTAGATGAACAGAGAATCAGAAAAATGCAAAACCAGGTCACGCAGCAAAAATAGTGAAGTGTTAAAAATAAATAAATAAATAAAGGAGGTGAGGTGGGGGAGGGGGATGAAGAGTACGCCAAACATCTCATTCTGACATTATTAAAAATTATCTACAATAAAGGGGCAAAATCATATCAAGTCACTCTCTGACTTACCTAAATTAGGGTAGATGTTACTACTAAAGTTGAATTTCAAGTTTATTGTCAGAGATGCGCTTAACTGATGATACAATGCTATGAATAATACATTAAGCAAACGCCCAATCTAAAATTAAATTGGCCTTGGGTTATCTCCCATTTCTATAAACATTTAGAATTATTCTAGTTCATAAATGAAAACTAATATCAAAAAATACTTCTTCGTAGGTTTTACTCTTTAATAGTTCAATAAACAGAGTTACCAATCCAACACTTCTATCTTTTTATAGATATTAGTGCCCCTACATCAGTTACTTCTAGACAAATACAAACAGAAATACATTCAGTACAGGAGTATTACACTTGTCAGGCATCGAGCATCTTCATATGAAGTGTTTGGACAAAGTACCTTTCTTTTCTAGTCTTTTGTAAAATGAAGTGTAGCTGCTCAGGTTTTTTTCACTGTAGGAGTGCAGAACAGGGGTAGTAGTATGTTCTGGCAACTAAGGCAGAATGATGCAGACACTAACGGTTATATTGAGTACATTTTGATGCTGTGGAATTTGTGTACTAGCCTTCATGTCCCTATTCTCTGACAATCCTCACTGCCATGCCATCTAAAAAACATAGAGTATACAGTAAGGGGGAAATTAGATCTCTGGTATAAAAGAATACCATGTCATAAGGTGTTTGGAAATAAACCTGGCTTCTTTAAAAGCACTTCAACACAACAGATTTTAGTAATATGTGCCATCCCTAACCCCTAAAAAAGTACCTTGATGCCCCTGTGGCTTTCCCTGAGTTGTTTTGGGGTGCCTAGTCTCATTGTGCTGCAGATTCATTTCTTATTTTATTACACATCTTTTTAGTGTGATATATAATCTGGCCACCTATCTTAAGCAAATAAATTTGTATTCAGTAAAAATTATATACTTGCAACAACTTCAACATTCAATATAAAATAACTATATGACAGACAGTCATAGAATTACCCACTATGGCTTGAATCCTGGCCATCTAGAGCACAAGGCCAAGCAGGACCTATAGCCCAGCTCCATTTTGATGAGCACACATAGTGCTTTTGACGTGACCTTGAATAAGGTCAGCCTTCTGAAGAACTTTTCTACCTGTAAAACAGGCTGAACCAGATGTTTTACAGGCTCCTTGTCAAGTTCAGAATGTAGTGTGGACTCTTTGGATATTATAACTATGAACTATGATCTTTAAGTAGCCCAGTGATTCTGAAATAGATCTTAAAAAGTACAAAGGCCCTTAAGTTTGTTTAGTTTACTTTCTAAAACTAATTTAAATTGTAACATCAACTTTCCTGAAACTCATATAGAATTTTATGCCAAAGGAAAGTGTAGGAATTTGGGGGGACTATTTGCTGTCTCAGGGTGTGATCATTCTGAAGAAAGTGCAGAATGGTGATGAGACAATGTCCTTGTTGGTAAGAACAGACCTTCCCAACTGAGAGAATGACCCCTAAGATACAACCACACCTCTCCAGGAGCCTTTTCTGCTTTTTCTGGATCAGGGACCACAGTGCCACAGAAGGAAAGTCTTAACGGGACCCTCTGTCTGTCACATCACTTATTTATAGCTGACCTGATGTTCAGATCAGTTCTTATGTCTACACATAAACATCCTATGTTTCAAGGCTGCATATGTGAGATTATGTATTTTGCAGTGTGTTTAATAGTTCTTTAAAAAACAATAAACAATTACTGTATGAAAGTGAATGACAGTAGAAATGTTGCATTGACATCTTAATTATTTTAAGAATGACTAATGAATTTATGTATAAATTACATTTAGAATGCTTTTTTATTTAAGGTTACAATTCTTTTATTTTTATTATTTATGTGATGTGTTCATCTGTATGAGTGTATGCCACATGTCTGCAGGTGTCCAAGAGGACCGAAGAGGGTGTTGGATCAGCTCAAGCTTGAGTTACAGGTGCTTGTGAGCCACTCAATAGGAGTGTTGAAAACTGAACTCAGGTTCTCTGGGAGAAGTGTCCTTAAATATGGGGCCATCTCTCTAGCCCAGAATACTATATCTTTATAGTCAAGACTTGGTTAATATGGCCAGTAGTAGATATATATTCATGTAGTCCAGGATCTTTACTGGTTTATGCAAATGGAATCCTGGCCATGTCTAATCTCATGCACACCAATGGAAAGCATCGTGACCCTGATGTTGTTCCTCACTGCAATTCAGCACTCTTAAATCAGACAACCGGCCACAGCAGTTCTTCCCTGTGTGAACTACAGGTACAATAAATTTCACTATGTGGTTTCTTAGACATGTGAATACATTTTTCTAGTTGGTAATTGTGTCATTTTAGAATAGTTAAGGTCTTCACTAGTTTGCTGAAGATATTTAAATATTTTAAACCTCAAGCATAAGCAGCATTTCCCCAGAAAGATATAATAGTGATTATTCTGGAAACACACACAAAAAAAGGCTTCATCAGTTCACACTGTGATAATCCACAAAACCCTCTATTTTTCTGGTACTCTTAATAAAGCTCTTAAGTTTGATTGGATGGTGTAACAAACAAACTATCTTATGAATGCTTTTTGCCCTCAAGATGCTATTCTAAATGAATTAGTCTTCCACAAATTAATGAATTCAAATTTTAAGATGCATTTGCAAAATGTTCTATCATTCTGATGCTAATTTGCAAACTACTTAAAATGTTAGTCTAATAACAACTAAAAAGTTCTAAAGGAAAGTGAATGTCATGTTTGCACAGGGGGAAAAGTGAATATAAAGCCCAAATGTATTTGGTTTGACAAGGTTTCTGCATTTAAGTAATCTTATTATGAATATTATCAAAAATTCCAATAGTATCTAGTATACATTTAACTATTGAAACTCTTTTCATAATGATTAAATTTTTGAAATCACATTAAATTACATAGTTTCTTGAAATCAATTATGGATGACCAGGAAACAGTTAATATACTAATTACAGTAATTAAGAGTTGCCAATTTAATTATAGCTGGGGATATGAATGCTCTCACATTTGTTAAGAGTGTAAAAAAACAAAGCGTTAGTGCAGAGACTTTGTTCACAAACACCTAATAGAGCCCTCCTCTGCCTCACTCTGCTTATCTGCTGACACGACAGCAATGGGTTCAGATGGAAGAACTTGTCAGCAATCAGGCAGGAGGAGGCTAATTAGCTTGCAGGTTAATGAGTGTGATGGCTCTTGACAGCATTTTGTTACAGCGTCTTCTGTATTTAAACAATAAATGATTACTTATAACAGTTGAGTTAGTCTAACAAAAACAGTTAAGCACATCTTAGATTTACACATATATCAAATGCTTTTCTTTTTACATTTTAAAAACGTAAAATTTGTGTTCGTTATAGCTTTACCATGTTATCACAATATGTTTGAGAGGAAATGAGCACTTTTTAAAAAAGGAAATAAATATACTTTCTGTAGAGGTATGCCCTTTGAGCTGAAAATTTTCATTGAAAGGATGCCCAGTAGGCAGCATAATGGGACTGTGGAGTGATAATTTAAATTCGGCAGCTTTTCAGAAATGTGCAATGGCTTTCCTTTAAAATTTTTTTCAAGGAAAAATTTTGCCTTAATTTTTTATTCTGAGATTTTCTCTGCATGAAACACGTACGTAAGGCATACACAGAGGACTCTCTCTGCTTACCTTGTCGGTTACTTGGGATTTGAAAACAGGTGGTGAATTAAGGAAATAGCTCTACTGAGAGATTAACCCATTTCATCAGCCAGTGGAGAAGGAAATAAGAACATTTTTACAGCATCTCTATAATATGTTTAGTGGAAACAGAAATGCCCAAGAAAAGCAGTGAGTACTTCCCAGCAGTTTGATTTACTTTGTAAAGTACCAAGTATTAAGATCTAAGTGGTATGGGTTTTATTTACATGAGGAGAAAATGGTAAGCGGCGAGGAAAAACTTACCTGAGAACTAAATTGAGTTCCGCCTGCATAATATTAGGGAGGACTGCTTCAATTTAATACTCAGTGCTCCCCAGAAACTTGAGCACAGACATGGAAGAAACACCTGCTGAGATTCACGAGGCTTTCTAAATTATTTTGCATGCAAGGAAATATTATTTGTAGACCTTCACACTGCTCTATAATGAACATTTGAATAAACTAGAAAAGTCATAAAATCTTCAAATGTGTACCTTTTAATGTTTTTTTATGTTTAAGAATAAAAATTATTATATATACATCACCATTATAACAGCCAGTCAATAGTTCTCTACCAGAGAGTATTCACAGACCTAGACAGATACTGCAGAGAAAAAGAACCAGCTAGAAAGCCTGGGTGTCATGAAGTAGACACTCCAGGTGAAATGAATGTACCTGCCAAGTGCTGAATGCAAATTCAAGTTCAATTCCTGTGCTGAGCTGGCCCTTTTCCTTAGTTACAATGAATAAATCTTAGGTTCAAAATATAAGTACATTCAAGTCTTTATATAGTTGTGTGTTCTTTATACATCTAAAGTCAGTAAGCAACACATGGCAAGAGCATATGAACACAGATTTCTCTGTGCCCTACAATAGAACTTGCTATTAATCACAGATGTGTCCTTAATACACAGACATGGAGCCTACTGTGCACTTTACCTCTAAATCAGGTAACACTGTCCATAAGCCCAGGCCCAGCACTGGCCAATACTTATACACACAGTATCAACTTTCCTTAAGTTCTAAAACAATTAAATGTTAGACAATCAAGACTCCTTCCAAACTTTAATATCAATACTCCCAGACTTTGGAGTGGACTGACAGCTAGTCAGAATCAGAACCCATTCTGCCTGTTTAAATGAGAATATTCCTCAGTCTGAAAATTATTTATAGAGATTTTTTACTACCCTGTATACTGCAATGTTATTTCCTTTCCCACACACTAGCAAAGTCCATTTTCACAACTGCTATAAAACGGCATGTTCACAGCTAGTAAAACAACTCAATAAATAGCCTCACGAAGCTATAGCTGTCTCATATCCTTTCCTCAATAAAAACAGAGGTGAACTGCTTATTTTCGGCAGCACACTATAAGAAGACAGAAGCATTATGACTGCTCATACATTCTGACTATCATTTGCCACAAGCTATATCTGTCAGCATTAAATAAAGCTGCATTATAAATGTAAACAAAACACCCACATCTACAAAATGAGCTGTCCGCCATGGCTGTAGGCATGAATTGAACCCACTTATTGACTCAGGTTGCTCTTTTTATTTATTCTTCTACAAAGACATGCATTTACTTTACCCTACAAGCACACTAGGTTTCAGAAAGGCAACTAGTCTTGTGTATAACAAAAAAGGCACATGTTGACAAATGCATGTCTTAATACAATAGTATCTTGTGAACAACCATTTCTGTCCAGTTGGTATATTCTTAAAGTTATTCTGATCAGATCACTAGGTTGTAAATAATCAGTGGACTTGATTTTCTAAGTATATGTTTATAAATTACAAGAAAATTTATTATGCAAATCAGCAGGACTTTATTTTCAAATATTTAACAGAAGGGGGGAATACTCATAACTTTTCACAATTAGCATCTTGGGTATCCACTGATTAAGTCAATCTTGTAAGAAGGAAGCAAAACACTCAGAGAATCCAACTATGCAGAGCATAAGATTAATTCAAGCTGCCATTATTTTTTTATAAAAAAGAAAAATGAAAACACCAATTGCAGAGTGACCTCTGTACTTTCTCAGCATCAGTGCCACTGTGCACAGCCACAGTGACACAGTAATACAAAGGCACATGAAAACTCTGTGAGTTTTAAAACATTTTGCAACCTCAATTTTTAAAAATTAGGTGTTGATAATTCTTAACCTACAACAGTAGGTTCACATTCTGAACTAGAATGTTTCCAAAAGGTAAAGAGTAGTCCCTGCCCTGCCTCTCCTGTTTGATAGTCTTCCCCTGAGTTGCCCTGGTCTGTCTTGAATCCCCCTAGCTCAGCCTCCCTAGTAACTGGGGCTCTATGCATGTGTCACCATGCCCAGCTTTCCTCTCTATTGCTGTTTTATGATAGGACATCATGCTGGGAAGTGGACAGCTATCTGAGATACAGACACACAGGATTCCTGGGAATGAAGGCAGCTTGGGTAATATTCTGACAGGTGTGCTACACATTAAGGTCTTAGTCTATGTCCAGGCTTATTTTGAAAAAGAGCATCAACATGACAAATCATGACAAATGAAGGCACAGTTCTAAGAAATTCCTTGCAGACAGTGTCAGAGAGCACATATGAATCACAACACATATGCATTATAGAAAAAGTGAAACACCTTCCCTCAAACAAAGGCTTCTGTGTGCATATCACCACATAATTCCATAATTCTTTTTTTTTTTCTTCAAGTAAACTGACTGATTTGTTTGGCTTCACAAAGACTACTTAAAGCTATAGCTCTAGACTGAACATAAGCTTCAGCAGTCAAAGATCAGTCAGTGGACTCCAGCAGTACAATCTGGAGGTATGCAGAGACCGAGTATTCTAAAGAAGTCAGACACACTGTCACCTGGTGAGCAGATAAGACTCAATGGGCAGTCTACAACTTTATCGTTCTGTTTGATTGCAAAATATCCCACATATTAAAGCCTAGATTTTTAAAGGAAGTAAAATGAGGTGGTTAAAATAGGAACAGGTAAGGGCTAGTGAGATGGCTTAGTGGTTAAGAGCACTGACTGCTCTTCTGAAGGTCCTGAGTTCAAATCCCAGCAACCACATGGTGGCTCACAACCATCTGTAATAAGATCTGATGTCCTCTTTTGGTGTGCATGAAGACAACTACAGTGTACTTACATATAACAATAAATAAAATTTAAAAATTAGTAACAGGTACTGTCAGGACTTATTTTTATGTAGGACATCATTCGCTGTAAAAAAGAAAGCACAAATGTTCCTTTGCTCCTCACTATCCCACAAATGGCTATTAATTATTACTGCTTTTCCTTTCTAAGATAAGCTTGTTAACAAGAACTACAGGATAGCTTACAGCCACTATCCAATGGGTAGGTTGCATCATTGTTTATGATGTTTACAGAAAAAAAAAGAAATCAGTACAAAGAAATAGTATGAAGTAATTAATATATTGTAGTGCAGTAATTTCTACTTTCTACCTCCATTTAAATAAAATAATGCTCAGCAATGCCAGCGTAAATCAGAGAGAGCCACAGGGGAGCACAGCGAGGCAAAGACATTAAAGCCGAACCAAAGCCCTTCTTCACCCAAGCTACTACTATTATTACTCGTGCAAAGCAAATATTCAGCCTCCAACCCTAAATCATTTCAATTCCTATTTCCAAGTATAATTTAATCTTTTTCAGCGACACTTGATGCTTACTTCATCACAGCATAATGACAGATTAAAAAGTTGTTGAATTAAATATTAAAGAGGACTTCAGGCAGTTCTGCATTTTTAAGGAATAACACAGATTGGGGATGAAATGAGAAGCCCAAATGCATATTTTATACCAAAAGGAAAGAATACATATATTTTTCCTCCAGGCCACCTACTTTGTAATAAAACACAGGGTAGGTTTTTATTTAGTAGAAAGAAATGTAAAATAGTATAAGCTTCATATCACTATAATCTGGCACCATACAGTGATGTCAAGGCTAATGATACCACAGGAAATATGATCCTTTTCTATCTTATAAAAATATTTACAATTTATTACTTGCATTAAGATTTTCTTAATTTTTAGATGTTTATCTCATATAATCTCACAGATGACAGCATTAAAAAGCAAACCATTATGCAAACACACTTATGTTTGGAACTGTTCTGAGTGGCTATAGGGAAAGTTGAGTCATAATTGTAAATCAAGTTCTTATGAAAATGCTGATTGGAGTAATAGGCCTCATAGTGGGGACTCTCATTAGACCAGGGTCAAATCAAACATGAGATGTAGGTAACAGTAGTGTCTTCATTCTTAAATGGAATAGAAGTAGTTTTATACACACATACACGCACACATATATATGTAACAAGAATAACTAAAAAAGTTATGAGTTTGTCAGGTGTAAGGAGAACGGGAAGAGTTGGAGAAGAAGTAGAAATAATGTAAATAAAGTACTCATGTGTAGAATTTTCAAAAACTTAATTAGAAAAGCAAAAAGAAAATTCTAGGAGTTTATACTTAATATGCCTGTGTGCATATTCAAAACTAAAATTCTAAAGGCCCAATGGTCACTAAATTTGTATGTTTTTCATTTTATTTTTACGAAAGATCCTGACTCCAAGATTTAAGAGAAAATAAACTTTTAAATTGTTTTGTTGCAAAATTAAAGCAATTCAACGGAGAAACAAAGAGCCCCAAGAATATTTTATTCTATTTGTGTAACAACAAACTGCAGTCTTTCTGCACACATGCAGTTTTACTTTGCGAGTGTAATGATCTGTACATAGGCCTACTATATAATCTACTGAAAGTAGCACGCCATTCTTCCTCTAGTTGGACATTTTACTTACATGGTTCTAATGCTGCCTGTTTGACTGGACCATTTTGTAGTGAAAAGGGGAGGGGGTTTGCAATCTTTAATGATTCAGACTTTACTTTAAAAAGTTATACTCATATATTTCTATCAGACTAAAGATTATCTATTTATAATCGTATGTTTTAATGGTTAGAAGTGACATTAAAAATATGTACCACATAGCAGAATGGTCAACATTGTCCTGGTAGGTGAAAAAGCAAATGGCATGTGTTTTCAAAAACAATTTATTTGTGGAACAGGAATACAGTATAATGCCAGAAAAAGAGTATTAAGCACTTTTAAGTAATACATGCTATTTCATAAGCAGAAACAAAAAACAAAGGTACAAAGCTCGTTTCCCAGGAATTATGACTTTGGCTGTGATGGAGGTAAATGTCATCTCTTCTGGCAACTACACACAGCCTTGAAAGGATGGCCTAATTCCTTTTGGAAAAATTTTCACTGTGTTTCCTCCTGGCCAAATGTTCCAGGTTTTACTCACAGAATGCTGCACATGCAATCATTTATTTCAAAGAAAAGCACCAACTGTACCAGGGAATTATTTAGGAATCCAAAAGGGAGCAAGGCTTCTGGTATTTCTTTTATTAATCTTTACAAATCTCAGTATGCTGCTGTTCTAGTGGCAGGAAACTTGGCTAGTCAGTTCTCCCAAGCACACCATTCTAACCCCCACAATTAGATATATACGGTAAGGTACACACTGTAGAAATCCTGCAGTTATCTTCTCAGACACTCTACAAAAAGAATAGAGAAAATGGACACTAGCCTCTTGGCATAGCAGTTTCCTGACTGGAGCTAAGTCACTGGCAGGGAAACTCTGACAAGGGCATTTCCCCGTGGTTTCCATATAGATTTTCTTTTCTGGAGCATTTTCCAACCAATAATAATGAAGTAATAATTCGCCATCATCTAGGACATAGGTTCTCAACAAATGTTTGTACAGCTCAATTCCCTGTGCTCCCTATGTAAGTCAGCTCCATTGAAAGACACCATCATTAAGTTAGGATACCTCCACCCCAATTACAGAAAGGAAACCTCGCAGATGATGCTTCATATTCATGGCGAAGGGTTTTGTTTTCGTCTTATCATTACCCCCGCCCCCC
>JADRCC010133071.1:0-10932 GCA_019843855.1 Hylomyscus alleni
CTTGCACCCGGAGGGATTTTTGCCCATTGCACCCGGTAGAGTGAGAATGTGTCTTTTGAGTGTGCTTGCTTCTTAATTCAGCTATGTGTGCTAAGGTACTAAGGGCTCAAGCAAGTCAATCGCCTAAAACAGAGGCCACGCTGACTGGGAATGCCGGCTTACCCTGAGCCTTAATAGGCTTGCGCTGCGTGTGTGCTCGGTGACGGGCTTGATGGCTTAGCTTAAAGAAATTTTGACCTGATGCACCTGCTTGATAGAAGCGTTGATTGCCACTCCATTTTTTATATAAAACGAAAGGGAGAGCTGTAGTGAGCATGTCTCTTTAAAAGCCAAGAGGCAGTTGGACAGGCTGGGGGCATGGCCAACTGTGTCTCATTTGGCTTGACCAATTAGAAACAGTCTTAGCCGTCTGACAGTTATGACGTCATTCAGGTTTATATAAGCAGCTGCCTCCGGAGCAGTTGGGGGCATTCCTGCGAGGCATTCCTGCCTTGAAGGGAATCCTGCCTTTTCTCCCACTGGTTTAGGAAGGTAATTTTATAATTTTACCTTGGGCCTATTTGGCCTGGGGTCTCGGACTTTCTCTGTAACATTGGCATGGGTTTATCTAGGTTCAGGACTAGTGGCAATTAACATTCACTTAGGATAAAAGGTTGTTCCTTCTCTCTCTCTTAATCCCTTGTAACGTTTTGTCTGTTTATCCCTACCCAATGTAACTTTCCTTCAAAGTAAAATAAACAAGGCCTGATTCAGCTGCTTAGGAAGGATTGGGATCTTATGTCTTTTGTCCTGCTGGCTAGGATACCCCAGGGGACATACAGAACTGGCTACCAAGTGAGGTCTAGATCAGTTTGGATTGTAGAGTGAGACACTTTTACAATGTGAAATACAACAAACTAGGAAGATTGAGGGGGAGAGAAAATAGGAAAAGAAGATAAGACAGGACAATGTTTGGATAAACACCATTGTTCAGCCTTTCTAGAACCTCATCCTAGCAACATAGTAATAAAGAAAAATGCAATTAAGTTAAATATCAAAATAGCTATCAATGTAATTAAAATTATCCACTTTATACACATAGTGCACATATTCTATAAATTAATATAATCATAAATGAAATGTTAACAAATTTACAGTATCCTAATAGCATAATCACCATTGTGATATATTTCAACTTTAAATTATATTTCAGAATCTGATATTAGTATGATCTATTTCTTGCATGGGTTAGGCGCATTTCCTTTTCCACTACACCTTTTAATTGCAAGTACCACTTCCTTTCACAAAATATTTTTAAAATTAAATTTTGGCTGTTAGGAAAAGAAAATCTAAATTCATTAGTACTGTATGATAGCTAAATTTTATTTCTAAATGTCTTACATTAAGAAACACCCAAGAAATTAGTGAATCTTATCTTAAAGTTTGTATGTAGTCAGACTGTAAGGCCATAACCTAACTGAGTGATTAATAGTCTTTATATATTTATCATATGCTAGTGTTATTGAGAGGTAGGACATAAAGGAGGTATGGTATAGTAGAACAAAATATGTCCTTAGGACTGTGACTTGACCCTATTTTTCCCCTCAACTCTTATCTTCTTTTTCACTTTTCAGTATATCCTATCCATCAAGAAGTAAACATTAACTGCCAGGACAAGTTTCTGCAACCATAATGAATGATGATATTGGTTAAATGAACATGCACAAAACCCTATGGACCTGTCAAAATTGACTACAATCGTTAAATTGTTTATGACAAGTATTTGGTTACAATGAAAAGAAATTTAACGCATTACAAATTAGTTTTCAAGAATTAGCATACTTAGCTACTATTCAAATTTTCAGAGCAACTTACCTAGCCAATATTTTATCTTTGTTATTTTTCAGTTACACTTATATTTTGGAAGTATTTGATAAGCACATGTTAAAAACATATATCATAAGCTGTAGGATGAAATATAGATATATCAAAATTCTAGTTCTACATTCTAATTTCTGTTAACATTTAAAAACATATTTTAAGTAAATAGAATTATATCACATTCTTGTTTCCTTTTGTACTCCAACTACTCTCAGAGGCTCCCTTCAATACCTGTAATACCTTTCTTCTTTTATTTTGTAATATTATTTAAAATTTATAAAATATTGTAACAATAAAAATGATTATTATAAAAGTTTTTTATATAAAACAACAATCAATTGAACAGTCTTATGTAGATGCTTATCTACAGTAATACTGAAAATATGTATGTTTTTCTTAATATAAATTTTATGTAACTCCAAACTATCAACTGTATATTTTAAAATAATATTTCACTATTAGTATTTTTAATAAACAAATAGATAAAATCTTTTTGTTTGTTTGTTTTGTATTTAGTAGAGCTTAAAATCTTGGCTCTTACTGTGGTACAGCCCAAAATAACAATTTTTAGACATTGAAGTTCATTGTAATAGGCTGTACTTCAAAGACCCTCACACCACCAAAGGATTTTACCTCCAGAGTTGACAGTTCTGCTGCACCAAGGAATAAATTATAGGCACATTTTTTGGATACAGATATCCTGCTATGGTCAAAACTATTTGACTTGAGTGAGTGACCTCATTCTCAGCCCACAGAGAACAGATTACATTCATTTAAGAAATGGTGTGTATTAAGATGGTCTAGCCATAAAGTCATTCACCCATTGCTTCAATGAACAATGGCTCTGCTTGGAGGGTGGCACAGACATTAGGTGAGGGTAAGAATCTGGTTCATGGGCTGTGATAATTTTGAAAAGGATTTATTTTAGAGAAAGAGTAACTTATAAAGTCCTCTTTTTCAAACTTGATACAATAGTTACAAACATCAAGCAAAGTATTCAGTCTCACTCTTGTTCTCTTAGAAGCCACCTCCTAAGTTAATTGTCTATGTTTATTTTGGCTATATAAATAATTTTGAGATATGTAAACTGTTCTGAAAATCATAGTCTAGGGTAAAAACATCAAATAAACAATACTATTAATAGAGAGGCTGAGATAGGCGAAGCATGATTTCAAGACCATTATGTAGTATAAAGCAAGACATTGTCACAAACAAACAAGCTGAAATGTATATGCATTGTACAATATTGGACCTATTTCTCCAATTATCAAATTAGAGAGACCACAGGATGACAGCCAACAAATTTCTAATTCCTCATATTTTTGGATTTCAAGGGGTTAGAATATGTTGGTAATATTAATTTTCATATTAAGATATTAAGAAAAAGTAATTGTTACTTCCTGTTGTTTGTGTTGTTAGTGGTGGAATTTGATGTGTGTGGATTGTTGAAAGATTACTTTCTTGCTTCTTCTAGGGTGTAGTTTTGCTCCTTATGTTGGTGTTTTTCATCTATTATCTTTTGTAGGGCTGGATTTGTGGAAAGATATTGTGTAAACTTTGTTTTGTCATGGAACATCTTCCTTTCTCCACCTATGGTAATTGAGAGTTTTGCTGGGTATAGTAGCCTGGGCTGGCATTTGTGTTCTCTTAGGGTCTGTATGACATCTGTCCAGGATCTTCTAGCTTTCATAGTCTCTGGTGAGAAGTCTGGTGTAATTCTGATTGGTCTGCCTTTATATGCTACTTGATATTTTTCCCTTACTGCTTTTAAAATACTTTGTTTAGTGCATTTGGTGTTTTGATTATTATGTGATGGGAGGAATTTCTTTTCTGGTCCAGTCTATTTGGAGTTCTGTAGGTTTCTTGTATGTTCATAAGCATCTCTTTCTTTAAGTTAGGCAAGTTTTCTTCTATAATTTTGTTGAAGATATTAACTGGCCTTGGGAGTCTTGAGAGTTTTCACTCTCTTCTATACCTATTATCCTTAGTTTTGTCTTTTCATTGCTTCCTAGATTTCCTGGATGTTTTGGGTTAGGAGCTTTTTGCTCTTTCCATTTTCTTTGACTATTTTGTCAATGTTTTCTATGATGTCTTCTGCTCTTGAGATTCTCTCTTCTATCTCTTGTATTCTGTTGGTGATGCTTGCATCTATGACTCCTGATTTCTTTCCTAGGTTTTCTATCTCCAGTATTTTCTCCCTTTATGATTTCTTTATTGTTTCTGTTTCCCATTTTTAGATTCTGGATAGTTTTGCTCATTTCCTTCAACTGTTTGATTGTGTTTTCCTGTAGTTCTTTAAGGGATTTTTGTGTTTCTTCTTAAGGGCTTCTTTAATACAGTTGTTTACCTGTGTTCTCCTGTATTTCTTTGAGGGAGTTATTTATGTCTTTTTTAAAGTCCTGTATCGTCATCATGAGAAGTGATTTTAGATCTGCATCTTGCTTTTCTACTGTGATGGTGTGTCCAGGAATTGCTATAGTTGGAGAATTGGGTTCTGATGATGCCATGTAACCTTGGTTTCTGTTGCTTATTTTCTTATGCTTGCCCCCCACTCCCCTGCCTAAATCTGACTGAGGCTTATCCTTCCTGTGATCCTGGTTGTATCAGACCTCCTCAGAGTCAAGCTGTCTCTGTGGTCCTGTGATTCGGGGATCCTGTGATTCTGAGATTATGAGAATGCATGGGAGTGGAGCTTCCTCTGGGTGTTGTGGGACTGGCTGCAAAATTTGTGCCCAAGGTCTGCTCAGAGTACCAGTCAAGACAGACTGGAGGCAACCCGTTTTACTGGGCAAGTGGAGTTCTTGTGTGCCTGGGTCCCACTGTTTCCAGTTGCTTCCAGTGTTGGGACAGATGTGTCCTCCTCACCTCTGATCCTCTGATCCTGGGCATGTTAGAGTGTTTGGGAGTGGAGCTTCTTCTGGGTGTTGTGGAAATGACTGCAAAACATGTGACCAATTTCTGCTTAGGGTACTGGCCCAGAGAGACATGGCAGTCTTCAGTTTAAAAATAATAATAATAAGTAGTCTATGATATGGTCAATTTAGTAAAGCTACTTGCTATTAGTTCTGATAGTCAAAGTTGAATTCTCTAGATCAAATGATGGAAGAAGAGAATCGACTTCTACAAGTTCATCTGTTTTTCCAAAATTGAAGTAAGTAGAAAATTATGCTTTCACCCCAAATACATGGACCTTCAATTACTATAATAAAAAATAGCATGAAAGAGAATAATCACCATACCATTCATATACAGTCAAAATTTTTGGATTATTATCCATACCATCTTCTACAACTAAGTAAGTATAAACCTGCTCCTACCCATCCTCATTAGACTTAGAGTATCTGCAACAAATATCTGGAACAAGAGAACTACAAATCCTCTTGTTGTTTTACTATCATGGAATGAGTCCTTCACTGTTGGCCCTAGAAAACTGCTACTTTTTTCTCATTTGGTTACATTTTGGAGTACATACAGTAGATGCTCCATTCTTTATTAGTCTTTGTGATTTACTTTTCTTGCTTGTCTTTTTTACTGGATATTTTATGTATTAATTTTTTCAAATTTTCCCCTTTCCTAGTTTCCCTTCTATAACTTCTCATCCTATCCCTCCTCCCCTGCTTCTCTAAGGGTGCTCCCTCACCCATCCACCCACTCTCACCTCCCCACCCTTGCATTTCCCTATACTCAGAATCCAGCCTTCACAGGACCAAGGGCTTCTTCTCACATTGATGTCAGACAATACTATCCTCTGCTACATATGCAGCTGGAGCCGTGGGTTCCTCCATGTGTACTCTTTGGTTGGTGGTTTAGTCCTTAGGATATCTGGGAGTCTATATGGTTGATACTGCTGTTCTTCCTATGGAGTTGCAAACTTTTTCAGCTCCTTCAGACCTTTCTCTAACTCTCCATTGTGGTCCTCATGATCAGTTCAATGGTTGGCTGTGAACATCCACCTATGTCAGACTCTTGCAGAGCCTCTAAGGAGACATATAATAGGCTCCTGTCAGCAAGCACTTCTTGGCATCAGCAATAGTGTCAAGGTTATGTGTCTGTATATGGGATGGATCCCTAGGTTGAGCAATTTCTGGACAGCCTTTCCTTTGGTCTGTGTTCCACACTTTGTCCTCGTATTTCCTTTAGACAGTAGCAATTCTGGGTTAAAGATTCAGAGATGAGTGAGTGTCTCTCTGCCCCAATATGGGGACTTGCCTAGCATTTGGATTTGATCTCTACAATTTCTCCCTCCCCTTTGTTGGGAATTTCAGCTAACATCATCCCGGTTAGGTCCTGGGAGCCATTTGCTTTGTGGACATCTGTGACTTGCTGGTGGCTACACCTAGTTCCCCATCCCCCATTGCTACACATCTCTGTTCAAATTCCTAACCCTCTGTATATCATCCATATCTCCTCCATACCTGATCCTTCCCCTTCCCATTTATTTCCCCTCTTTTCATCCTCCCAAGTCCCTCCTACCCTCTACCTCCTCTGAGTGCTATCTTTTTTCACTGGATGGTTTTAGCTCCTTTGTCAAAGATCAAGTGACCATATGTGTGTGGATTCATTTCTGGTTCTTCAATTCTATTCCGTTGATCTACCTGCTTTCTTACTTGTCTTAAAATTTTGCCTTTTTTAATATTGCATTATTTCATTTTTAATATTTTTTTTAATATTTCACTTTTAATATTGCATTTCTTTTCAAATATATTTTTAATTTTTAAAAATTAAAGTGTGTACTTATATAATTTTCTTCTTTCCTTTTCTCCATCCAACTCACACCACATGCCCCATTTGTTGAAATCATGGGCTCAATGTTTTGTTATTGTTACATATATGAACATATAAAAACCTGCTCAGTCTTTTTAGAGTCATTTGTATGTATTATTTCAGAGCTTACCAATTGTAATAAAATAATCAATTTGGTTCTAATATCTGGAAAAGAGAAGATTTCTCTTTATCTCAGCATTGCTTATTTACCTATAATTCCTCCTCTATGGGTGGGTTCCTTTGAAATTTTATGTTCTGTCATTACCTCTGCCTGCAGCTTTGCTTACTGCTTTCTGAAACCGAAAGCTTGAATTCCGGAAAGCTGACAAAACCCTGATACCAGCTATGCCAGACTGCCCGCAGCTTTGATGTTCCTTTGGATGACCAACACCACACGGATTGGAAGCCTTCTCCTGGAAGCTGTTTATTTACTGTAAACACTGCTTCAGAGAGCTGCTGGTTCCCAAAGACTTTTGAGACTCTCTTCACTAAGAAAGATTCCAGGACACTGACGCCTGTTCATGTTTATGTTATGCATCTCATTAAGCCTGTTCCTGGTTGCCATGTTTACGCTATGCATTTCATTAAGCCTGTGCTGTTTTGCTTTTGCTTCTGAGAGTATAAATGCCCTGCCTGCTGTTTAATTGATGACGTCTTGATAAACAGGTTACTTGACATCCGTCTCTGTGTGTTCTTTTTGCCCCAGTTTTATTTCCACAGGCTGGCTTAACTCCTTCCGAAAAACAGACCCAGTGACTCATTATGTAGCTCCACTGGCGGAGGCTACGATGTTCTATCTAACCATGTCTATTGTTTTTTTTTTTTTTTCTTGTTCAGCCTTGTATAGATATCCAAATTGCTGAGGTATCATGGGTGAAGCTTCTATAAGACAGAGTATCACAGAAGATATCCTGCTCATATGGCTCTTACACTTTTTCCACAATCACTTTAATGATGCTCCCAGAGGTTCAGGTGCAGACATTGTCTTGTAGATGGATCAACTGGACTAGCTGCAAATGTTCACTTGTTCTCTCACTTTTACCAGATGCAGTTTTCTGGAAAGGTCTCAATCTGTTACAAAGACAAGCTTCATTGATTAGGGATGACAGTTACACTTACAAGTGGATATGATCATAATTATTTGGAATGAGTTTAGAAATTCTGTTGTTTAGTAGACTTACCTCGGATAATTTGATAAGTTTTCAGTAATAGGGCATGATTTGCATTTTGTTCAGAAGACCTTATATCCAATTATGTTACTGTTGTTTATCAATAGAGTATCAGTATTGTACTTTAGAGCTAAAATTCTATTCTGATCTCTTTTGTGATTTATAGGTTTTACAGCACCTGGTACTATGAAAACTCCTACTTAAAAAGGAAGCTTTAAAGTAAGATGCAGCTCTAATCCTGTTTCTTTTGTCTGAAGTGCATATCTTTAATAACAGGGATATAACTTTCATCTCCAGGAAGCACTAAATGTTTCATCCTCTTTGAAATATACTTGTCCTCAGCATGTAGAATCATGGGTGAAATAGTGTTGACTCTCACCTATTTTAGGAAAGTGACACTGCACCATGTTGCCATTATACTATTAAGAGTCAATTTTATTTGTAAGCATCATTCTCTTCCCCCTTCTAAGCCCAGTATCTTTAGTATTATACTTTCATTAAATCATATTTTTGAGCTCCAGAACACTTTCCCTGTTTAATGTTTGAGTTACCATGGTGGATGAAAAGGGGGATTGTCTGTGGAATGCTTAACAATAAATGGAATATCCACATCACATGCCCTCCTTCCTAGTGACCATCAAGGAAAGAAGGGTAGAAAGTTTGTAAGATTCAGAAATGATGTAGTGCCTGAGCAAAACATTTACATGACCAGACCATTGAACACCTGGACCCATAGCAGTTATAGTTGCCTGCACAGGATAGAAGAATATCAACCTTCCAGCATAAGCAAAGGAGGGAAACATCAATCCCTACTCAGGTTTATGTAAATATTGACATGGGTATAAGAGAAGGAGAATCGCTTTTGTTTAGAGGTTTTGTGCCTGCTAGGTGTTCAGGCTCTGATGGGACTCCCTGTATATACCCTTATTTGGGAACATAAACTACATGGAGGGTATTTAAAAGGAATTGAATGTAGGAACTAGGGTGATTTAAAATATATTGTATGTATGTATGACTTCTAAAAATCAAAAAAATATTATATTGTATAAAAATGAACAAACAATACATAGCTTGCAATTTAAACTCAATCTTTGTAGTGGCTCTGGTAGCATATACCTATAATATCAGCATTCAGGAAATTAAGGCAGGATGGAGGCTTTGATGCCTGCCAGAGTTACACGATGAGACTCCATCTCAAAAAGTAAAAAATCTTTGTGTTATTGTATATTTCTATTTTTAGGCGATATTAGGATACATTTCAGTTTGTTAAAAATCCTCATATCAAAATATATGTGCTATTAGTTCATTTCTCTGAAATGCCCTTTTTTCCTCTCTTTTTTTTTTTAAGACAGGGTTTCTCTGTGTATCCCTGGCTGTTCTGGAACTCACTCTGTAGACCAGGCTGGCCTCGAACTCAGAAATCCACCTACCTCTGCCTCCCAAGTGCTGGGATTAATGGCATGTGCCACCACCACCTGGCTTCTGAAATGCCTTTTAATACATGAAGGTTTTATAATAAAAAACTAAACAAAATATGCAATATAATTTATGCTATGCAGATTAAAGAGATTTCATCTTGTTCCCTTTTATTTAATCGAAATGTCTTACATGTTCTTTCAATGTGTATTTCATGTTCTTAATATATCTGCTTCTCATTTTATGAATGAGAAAGGGATGTCTTTTAAATATCAAACCTATTAGAATATTATACAGACACAAATTTATGTAGCAGAAGATGGCCTTGTCAGGCATCGATGGGAGGAGAGGCCCTTGTACCTCTGAAAGCTTGATGTCCCAGTATAGGAAATGCCAAAGTGGGGAGTGGGAGTGGGTGGGTGGTTGAGTAGGGGAACACCCTCATAGAAGCAGGAGTAGGGGAGATGGGCTAGGGAGGTTTCCAGAAGGGAAACCAGCAAAGGGAATAACATTTGAAAGAAAATTATTTGAAATATAAATAGACATAAAAATTCAAAAAATTAGTAAATAGTTGTCAGAAAGTTGTTCATTGGCCACTAGGTGACAGAGAAGAGGCAGACAAAATGATTGTGACTGAGAATCTGGTACTCTAACTCACAGCAGACTATCTGCTAAGTGAATGACTAGGGATCCCACTGACTGCTTGGGTTATATGTAAAGTAAGTCTTGCTGAGGTTGGACTTTAAGTAGTATGTCCTCTCTGATTGTTGTGGAGGCAGAAAAAACTCAAAGGAATAGAATTGATGTTAATAAACTTGCTTAGAGGACATTAAATCACACAATGCAGAATTTGGGTAAGAAGTCATTGCTTCCTCCCTACTTGTAATAATCCAAAGAAAAGTCATATGATAAACAGGTCTTTGAAAGATCAATTAAATTTAGTATGTTAAAATATAAATGTTTATTCATCAAGACTCATCAACCACTGTGCTCCATTCCTATAACAAAATATCATCTAACGTGCTCTTTAACTTTCAAGGGAGGTGGCTTAGGTTCACAATGATTGTTAACTTCTGGTCTGTCATTAAATCTCCTGTGTTCTTATCAGGAAATCATAATCCTGTCACCTGTCCAGATGATCCTAGGTGACAAATATTCACAAAACAAACAAACAAATAACAAAAACAAAACACTGGAGTATTTATGATATAATTCTTTCAATATCTTTGTTGTGGAATTCTATCATCTGCCCAAGTGGCCATATTTATATTTTTCTGTCTCTGTTTAAATTGTTCAGAGTATAACCAAGGCAGAAACTAAAAAGTTTTAAGGATAACAGCGCATGTAAAATGCACAAGCCAAATATTTATAAGCTAGTGAAATCTATTCAAGTTTGACTCTTATTTAGTCATTAACTACTGACAACCAGACTTTTCTGTGAAGTTTTCCTTCATGTCTAAGAGTGTAGCATGATTACTAACTGAGATGATTTATTATTCTACAACACTCGGATGCCACTACAATGGGATGACACCTCCTTCTGCTCTAGTTGTCCCCTCCTTACAGATGGCAGTACAGAGCAGAGGGAAGATGGGAGTCAGATAGAGAGGATAGATCCCAGTCTACTGGGCTCTGTGTGGGTCCCAGCTGGCGTGGGTATTGAGGCAGGCCTCTCACCTGTGTCTCTGGTTAGGACAGACATTTTGAAAGGCAGGCAGGATGC
>JADRCC010133079.1:0-10166 GCA_019843855.1 Hylomyscus alleni
CTTTATATATTTATGTTCATTTAAGAAAATATTAGTAGTGATGCATTGTTTTGAAATATACAGTTAATATATTTGGAGTTATTTAAAATTTATATTGAGAAAAATGTATGTATTTTCAGTATTGCTATAGACAAGCATCTACATAAGACTGTTAAATTGATTGTTGTTTTATATCAAACAACTTTTATAATACTCATTTTTATTGTTATATTTTACAAAATTTAAGGAATATGTCAAAAAAAGATATTGTAGATATTGAAGGGAGTCTCTGGGGGGAATTGGGATACAAAAGGGAATCTAGAATGTGATTTAATTCTATTTACTTGAAATATGTTTTTAAATGTTAACAAATTTAGATAAATTGAAATCATGTAACTTTTCTCATCATAATGCAATAAAAGTTAAAAAAAAAAAAGAAATGTTCAACATTCTTAGTTAGTCATCATGGAAATGTGAGTCAAAACAATCCTGAGATTCCACTTTACACCAGTCAGAATGTCTAAAATCAAAAACTCAGGTGACAGCAAATGTTGGTGAGGATATGGAGAAAGAAGAACAATAATCCATTGTTTGTGAGATTGCAAGCTGGTACAACCACTCTGGCAATCAGTCAGGTAGTTCCTCAGACAATTGAACAGATTACTACCTGAGGACCCAGCTATTCCACTCCTGGGAATATACCCAAAAGATACTCCAACATATAACAAGGACACATGCTCTACTATGTTCCTAGCTGTCTTATTTATGATAGCCAGAAGCTGGAAAGAACCCAGATATTCTTCAACAGAGGAATGAGTACAAAAAATGTAGTACATTTACACAATGGAATACTATGCAGATATAAAAAATAATGACTTCATGACCTTTTTAGGCAAATTGACGGAATGAGAAAATATCATCCTGAGTGAGGCAACCCAGTCACAGAAGAACACACATGATATGTACTCACTGATAAGTGAATATTAGCTCCAAAGCTCGGAATACTCAAGATAGAATTCACAAACCACATGAAGCTCCAGAAGAAGGAAGATGCTTCAGTCCTTCTTAGAAGGGGAAACAAAATATGCACAGGAGGTAGAGGATGGAAGAGACTTAAGATGAAGAAAGGAGGGGGAGGGGGAAAGGAGGGCAGGTTCAGGCATGCAAAGAGAAAGGGATGATAAACAGTGGATCAGGAATTTTAACAGAGGTATTGAGCAATGGGGGATGAAGAACTGGGGTAGCCACCAGCAAGTCCCAGATGCCAGGAAAGCAAGAGGACCCTAGGACCCAACAAAAACGAGATTAGCTGAAATGCCCATACTGGCTGGTTATTCGTCAGCTTGACACAAGCTTTAGTTATCACAGAGAAAGGAGCTTCAGGTGAGGAAATGCCTCCATGAGATCCAGGTGTAAGAGATTTTCTCAATTAGTGATCAAGGCAGGGAGGGCCCCTTGTGGGTGGTGCTATCCCTGGGCTGGTAGGCTTGGATTCTATTTTTAGTTTTATTTTTTAACTAGATATTTTCTTTATTTACATTTCAAATGTTCTCCCTTTTCCTGGTTTCCCTTCTGAAAAACTCCCTATTCCTCCCCTCCCCCTACTCACCAACCCACCTTCTCCTAACTCCTGGTCCTAGCATTCCCTTACATTGGGGCATAGAGCCTTCACAGGACCAAGGGCCGCTCCTCCCATTGATGAACGACTAGACTATCCTCTGCTACATATGCAGTTGGAGCCATGAGTCCCAACATGTGCATTCTTTGGTTGGTGGTTTAGTCCCTGCAATCTCTGGGGCTACTTGTTAGTTCATATTGCTGTTCCTTCTATGGGACTGCAAACTCCTTCAGCTCCTTGGGTCCTTTCTCTAGCTCCTTCATTGGGGACCCTGTGCTCAGTCAAATGGATGGCTGTGAGCCTCTACTTCTGTATTAGTCAGGCACTGGCAGAGCCTCTCAAGAGACAGCTATATCAGTCTCCTTTCAGCAAGCACTTGTTGGCATCCACAATAGTGTCTGAGTTTGGTGATTGTATGTGGGATGAATTCCCAGGTGCGGCAGTCTCTGGATTTTCATTCCTTCAGTCTCTGCTCCATACTTTGTCTCTGTAACTCCTCCCATGGATGTTTTGTTCCTGTTTTAACAAGGATCAAAGTATGCACACTTTGGTCTTCCTTCTTGAGTTTCATGTGGTTTGTGGATTGTATCTTGGGTATTCTGAGCTTCTGGGCTAATATCCACTTATCAGTGAATGCATACCATGTGTGTTCTTTTGTGATTGGGTTACCTCACTCAGGGTGATATTTTCTAGTTCCATCCATTTGACTAGGAATTTCATGAATTCATTGTTTTTAATAGCTGAGTAGTAGTACTCCATTTTGTATATGTACCACATTTTCTGTATCCATTCTTCTCTTGAGGGACATCTAAGTTCTTTCCTGCTTCTGGCTATTATAAATAAGAACATATGCTATGAACATAGTGGAGCATGTGTCCTTATTACATGTTGGAGCGTCTTCTGGGTAGATGCCCAAGAGTAGTATTGCTGGATCCTCAGGTAGTACTATGTCCAATTTTCTGAAGAACTGCCAAACTGATTTCCAGAGTGTTTGTACCAGCTTGCAGTCCCACCAGCAATGCAGGAGTGTTCCTCTTTTCTCCACAACCTCCACAGCATCTGCTGTCACCTGAGTTTTTGATCTTAGCCATTCTGACTGGTGTGAGGTGGAATCCATACCAATCCTACATCTGATAGAAGGCTATTATCCAATATATACAATGAACTCAAGAAGTTAGAGTCCAGAGAACCAAATAACCCTATTAAAAAAAAATGGGTTACAGAGCTAAACAAAGAATTCTCAACTGAGGAATACCGAATGGTTGAGAAGCTCCTAAAGAAATGTTCAACAACCTTAGTCTTGGATTCTTTAAGAAAGCAAGCTGAGTAAGCAAGAGGAAGCAAGCTACATCCCTCAATGGCCTCTATATCACATCCATCCATGGCCTCTGTATCACCTCCTTCTTTCTGAGCTGTTTTAGTTCCAGTCCTGACTTCCTTTGGTGATAAACAGCAATGTGGGAAGTTTAAGCTGAATTAATCTTTTCCTCCCCAATTTGCTTCTTGGTCATGATGTTTGTGCAGGAATAGAAATCCTGACTAAGACAATACACAACAAAGGGGTTGGAGAACCTATAGAGATCATATCCGGAGGTTAGACAAGGCCACTGTTTGGGGCATGGGGCTGCATACTCATCTCTCAATTGTCAACCTTGAACTGCTCCTGTCTAAAGGAAATATGGAGAAAAAGTATGAAACACAGACTGATGGAACAGTCATCCGGATACTGCCTCACCTGGGAATACTTCCTATATACAGACACCAAACTCAGACACTATTGTAGATGCCAAGAAGTGCTTATTAACAGGAACCTGATATAGCTGTCTCCTGAGAGGCTCTGTCAGAGCCTGATAAATACAGATGCAGATGCTCACAGCCAAACATTGGACTGACCATCGGACCCTAATGGAGGAATTAGAGAAAGGACTGAAGGACCTGAAGTGTTTTGTAACCCATAGAAAAAATATCAATCAACCAGACACACAGAACTCCCAGGAACCAAACCACCAAACAAACAGTATACACAGAGGGACCCATGGCTCCAGCTGCATATGTACCAGAGGATGACCTTGTTGGACATTAATTCGAGGAAAGGCCCTTGGTTCTATGAAGGCCCCATGCCCCAGTGTAAGGGAATGCCAGGGCAGTGAGGTGGGAATTGGTTGGTGAGTGGTAGAGCACCCTCATAGAAGTGGAGGTAGAGGTGGGATAGGGGGTTTCTGGAGGAGGCGGGGAAAGGGAATAACATTTGAAATATAAATAAATAAAATATCTAGTAAAAAAACGAATTCTTACTAGAGCCATACCGTATAAAACAAAAAAGTTTACTAAAGTCATTAAAGTAAAATTTCAAAAGAAAAAAAAAGAGTGAACTTTAGTAGCCATACAACAAAATTTATTCCAGGCTGTTTTGAGATTTCCTTTGTCTAATCAATTAAGCTAAAAGTTTTGACCTTTGCCTCTTCAGACTCTATAGACAATGGCAAAGAGCAGCCATGTTCTTCATCAAAATTATACAAATAAGTCTCTAGAACTTCTTCTCCACCAAAACCACTTGAGTCAGGTCTGCATAGTTCAAATCAGTCTCAGCAAGAAACTCTTCCAGTTGTCCTGCCCACTAATCCCTAATTAAAACATTCCACTGCTTTCCAAATCTAAAGTCCCCAAGTATACGTTCTTCAAGTAGAAGCATTGTCAGTCCATCATAGCAATACTACACTCTTGGTAACAACTTCTGTCGTTATTGCTGTGAACAGACACCATGACCAAGGCAACTCTTAAAAGTATAACAGTTACCAGGCTGTGGTGGCGCTCACCTTTAATCCCAGCACTTGGGAGGCAGAGGCAGGCGGATTTCTGATTTCGAGGCCAGCCTGGTCTACAGAGTGAGTTCTAGGACAGCCAGGGCTACACAGAGAAACTCTGTCTCGAAAAATCAAAAAAAAAAGTATAACAGTTATTTGGGACTGGCTTATAGGTTCAGAAGTTCAGCCAGTTGTCATCAAGACAGGAACATGACAGCATTTAGGCAGGCATGGTGCAGGAGGAGCTGAGAGTTCTACATCTTCATCTGAAGGCCACTAGGAGAAGACTTGCATCTGGGCAGCTAGGGTGAGAGTCTTAAAACCCATGCCCATAGTGACAAATGCCTTCTATCAATACCACACCTATTCCAACTTGGCCACATCCCTAATAGTGCCACTCTCTGGGCCAAGCATATTCAAGCCACCACACACAGAGATCTAAGATGGCAAGACTACTATAGACTTTTATCAATGCCCCCATGGTCATTGAAGTGGAAACTCTTGCCTTACAAGAAGACAATATCTATAAAATTCAAAAGTGAACAGTTCTTTGATCTGTTAGAACAAAGGATATAGGAAAAACCTCTATCCAAAAGGGGAGAGAAATAAGAATACAAGGAATCACAGTGTCTCAGAACAGGAAACAAGAGGAGAACCTTCAGGGATGCATATGGGAGAGTCAACTGCCCACAGTGGAGACAGGAAAAAAATCCACTTCTGCTAAGAAAGAGGAAATATGACTGTTTTGAAATAAATTCCAAGCATTCTGCTGTGTTTAACAAAGTACTAAAGATGAGGAAGCATTTCAGGCACTGGCATGACGTGTCATTCTGTTCATCATAAAACAATGATGAATTATATGTTAGTAAATTTTAAAATGCCAGAAGCATTATGAATTCTTCAGACACCAACTTACTCAAGCTGATGAGCAAAATTTGAGTGGTTCAGTCCCAGCCTGTGTGGAGGAAATGAGTTCTCCTTCTTGCCTCTCTGAAGTGAAACCTGATATCACTTTTATTAAAGCAATTTGGAAGGCTGAATCTCGTATTTCCACACTGTAGTCATGGTTACTTGGAATCTGCCCCAGTGCAATTTTTTTAACAAAATAATGAATGGGCACAGAAGCATATTCTCTGACAGTCTCCAGTATTTATCAAAGTCCTGTGACCAATGGTAATAAGCAAAAGACAACTCCATATCTAATAATAAAACTTTTGATAAATAAATTGTGGCATGTATATAATGTGCTGCTAGTCAATGATCTCCAATGAGGCTATGGATACCTCCTAGAACAATTCCATCATTTTATTTACTGAAAGGCAAGGAAAGCATTTGAAAAACTACGTCCAATATTGTGTTTAAGTTTTGTGGGATGGAATTACAAATATCTGTTAATTCACTTCTTAATATTGTATACATTTTGCTCTTATTAAGTTTATATGTTCCATAAGATATATGTTATACATTTATAAAAGCTTTTTTTTTTTTTAGAAATACTACATTATAGTTATTGTTTCAAGTGCTATACTTATGAATACGGATTTGTAATTTACTCTTACCTTAACTGATTCAAAACTTTGCTTATTTATAGTATGCGATGTGAATTATTTCAGAATCTGTTTATATACAGTGATCAACTGAGATAATTAAGACCTCCCTTGGCTCAAACATTAGGCAGCTCTTTGTAGTAAGAGCAATCAAGTCTTTTCATTTGACTAGTTTGAAATTTGCAATGTTGTTAATTACAGTCACCCTATTGTGCAGTAAGATGCCTCGTTTTTCCACTTTCAGCACTGTAAAAGATTTTGGGTACAATTTCTCTGGTAATTGAAAAAATAAGTACAATTCTTGGGTTCTATAAAGGTAGTTAATGTTACATGGAGAAAGGAGACATATTTTGTTCAGTGGTATAGTCACTGGCAAGGTGCCCATGCTCCAATAAATCAATGCTCACCCATGATCCAGTAAACAACCAGAATGAAATGTATTGGGTCACAAAAGGAAAGTGTAAAATGACAAATGATAAGTGTTCTTAGTCTTAAGGTTTCTCTGCTGCTAGCAGTTTAGAGTTTTACCTCCCAAGCTCTAAAATGAATAAACTAGATAGACCTTCTTTCTGCTGGTACTAATAGCCAACAGGAAGCCATATCTTTCCAGGAAACTGCTCAGTCATCCAGCAAATATTTTCTGCTTAGAACAGATTTCAAAAAAGGAAATACAACTGATACAGATAGGGACATCCCATTTATCCCTGCTGACACTACCCATTTACCCTGTATAATCTTTCCAAGTAAACTGTTGTAACAATTAACAATGATTGTCAACTTGACAGGATATGCAGGAGGCGTGCTTTGAGAGTTTAAATACTTACGCCATTTCTGGTCTTCTTCGGTTCTCTTCCATTCTGGTTTCTCTGCTTCTTGCTTTGTGAGCGAGATGTGAGCTCTCAACTATCGAGTCCAGCTAGAGTCACCATGGTGTCATGGTGTCATGAAATAACATTGCTTCCATGCTGTCCCTGTCCTTATGGATCCTAAACCTGTTGAACCACAAGCCAAAATAAACGTTTGCACTGGTAGGCTCCCTTGGTCATGGTGTTTTATCACAGCCAAAGAGGATTAAGTAATATACGTCCCATATTACTATCTGACTCCATTTGGCTTTTGTCTTCCTCTCACTTCTCAACAAAGTGTAATAAAGCAGAAAGTATAGTCTTTGGGTACCTAATTCTGCACACTTAGGTGTAATTCGCAACTTGTTTTAAGGTCTTTGTTTAGACTTAAATTACATCTTTGCAACAAAATAATTATCTGCTAATAGACCAGTGGACGAGAACAAAATAATCCCAGTTCTTGTCTTCCGATGATATTAGTTGACTTTCATAGTCCAGGGCTGTGATAACCTGGTGCTCAAGGAACTATGGCTCAGTGAGTAATATTTGTTAGTGTGGATAGGATTAATCCTTCTAGGCATAAAGAGGCCATGGGAGAAACTGAAGGAGGAGAAATGGGGTTGAATAGAACATAAGAGGGTAAAGTTGATGCAGCCACAGAGGTCCAGGCTGGAGCATCAGGGAAAAATGTGCGATGGTTAACACTGACTGCCAACTTGATAAATGCTAAAATTACTACTGGTCAATCTCATGTGTATTCCTCAATTGATATTCTCCTTGATTCCTGAAACTTACTAACTGAACACGGACCTTACCAATTTGGCCAGGATGACAAGCCAGAGAGCCCTAGGGGTCCTTCTAGTTCTGCCTCCCCAGCACTGAGATCACAACCTCATCTTACTATACCTGACTCTTTTATATAAGTGCCAGGGATCAAACTCACGATCTCTGGCTTATTTGGTAAGCACTTTATGGGCTATTCCATCCCCCTAGCCTTTGATCCTGCTTTTTATCAATATCTTCTTTGAAAATAAAATTTCTTTGCCCAGGGTACAAGGCTTTCTCCACAGCTGTTCTCTGAACCTAAAATTTTGTAAGACAAAGCTCACACTTCTCTCTTCGGTTGGGGTCTGGGAGTGGGGTGGTGGGAGAGTAGTTTTGAAGGAGGCTAAGGAGTTCTTGCCCTGATAATCTACTCATTTGTGGAAAGCTTGTCTTTTGGAACACAGCACTAAAGCAAGCTTGCTTCTTCCCCTTCTTTACAACATGACCCAAGTTCTCAGAGATCCTAGAACCAATTAACTCTCAAATGTGACAAGAAAAATAAATGGTGGCTAAAACATGCATGGATTCACTTGAGATGAAAGGGTTTTCTTCTTTAGCCTGGTTTTGTATTTTATCTTTCTTTTATGCCATCTTTAATCTATTTTATTTCATCTGCCTACTCTCGGTCCTTTCGTAAGTGTATTTATATTCTTCAATAAAAAGAAAAATTCCCTGTCCCAACTTCATACACAAAGCTTTTCCATGGGAAATGCACATGACTTGATTTCATCTCCTCCATCCTCAGAAGGAAATGAATCCTCCTTTGAAGTCAACTCAAGCAGCTCAGTCTGGGTGCTATCTGTCTCCTGCTGAGAATCAATGCTGCCGGATACAGCCTCATACAGCCTCATCACTTTCATATTTCCTTCCTTCTATCCAAGAGATGTGCTGAAAGCCAGACTTTGTATATGCTCTCCTCAGCCTAGGAGTTGAAACAGTAGCTAATCATCTTGCCCCTTGGAAGTACAATCTTTCCTTGTTTGTCATTTTTTTTTTAATATGGGAAACACAGAAGCAGCTATAGTCTCTTAGCAGCATTCAAGATGATGAATAGCACGTGCATGGTATACCTTTCAGCCGAGCACATTGATTGAACAATAGAAGTATTTGTGAAGATGATGGGGCTGTATCTGTGACAGCATTGATTTTCAGTGGGGACAAATGTCACCCAGAGTGAGCTGCCTGAGGAGACTTCAAAGGAGGATTCATTTCTTTCTAAGGAGCAAGGTGATGAGATCAGGTCACATCCATTTTCCAAGGAAAATCTTTGTGTGAGAGGCTGTGATAGGAAATACTTCTTTTCATTGCAGAATATAAATACACTCAATGAAGGAGAAAGAGTAGGCTGATGAAACAAAATAGCTTACTGGTAGCACAAAAGAAAGATAAAATACAAAACCAAACTAGGCAGGAATACCATTTCATATGGAGTGAATCAATGCACATCTCAGCCACCATTTTTCTTCTCACTTTTCAGAATTGATTGTGCCTAGGATCTCTGAGAGTCTGAGGCCAATGGTAAAGGAGGGGAAGCAGTAAACTTCCTCCCAGTTGCTTGCCTTGGTGCAATAGGGCATGAGAAAAGTTTTTCAAAAATTATTAGAGTGGCTGGGGCAAGAGCTCCTTAGCTATTCCTTCCCTTGGACCTCTCTTAATCCATTAGATTTGAGTAGACTTCGCAGTAACTTTCTGCTCCTAGTATCAGAAAATTAGCTCCAGGAGAGGCTTAGACTTAAGATAGGTAAATACTTTATTATTATGCAGCAACCCTAAATATCTCTCAAGACCGAGTCTTGTCTCTGCAGACCCGGATTGCAGGATCTGGCAATATTCAAGACTCCTCATACAATGGACAGTAGGATAGCAAAGGCTCCACTCAGCTAAGAGAACTGAACCTTTCTTCACGTTTCATTGATTCTGTTTGTATGGAGTGGGGAAAGACTGGGTGCAGCATGCATAAGCTTTAACATGTATGTGGAAATTAGAGAACTGTCTGCAGGCTTGGTAGGTTTAGTTTTCTTCTTCTGCCTGTGGATCCAGGAATTAAAATCTAAACCTCATGCTTGGCAACAAGCGCATGTGATAAGCTACTGAAATAGACCTTTTTATTGTTATAATGATGATGATTAATTTAGTTTCTTAAACACCCTTTGGGAGGGCTGTTTCCTAAACTCTGCAAGCATCTGTGTAGTGTGCATATTACTGCTGCATGTGGAAATGGGGCCCAGGAATATGGGAGTCCCCTAATAAAGAAAAACAAGCCTACATTTTTTTACCCCTTAGGAAAAAAAATATCACAGGCCCTTGGGTGCCTCATCAGATGGAAAATAACACCAACTGGGTTTTCTACCCATGCATTAACAATTAGAATCAAAATGCAGTATCTTAGGGGCATTTTTCCTTTTTACAGCAATGTAGAAGCTGGAAAAAGCCTGGACATCCAAGAGAAATCTTGCTTTGCACTCCACAGAGGTCCTTCAACTGCTTTTATTCTGTTTTGGGATTCGGGTCACATGATTCTAATGGGGAATATTTAGTGCCCCCCCCC
>JADRCC010133083.1:0-11925 GCA_019843855.1 Hylomyscus alleni
GTGTGTGTGTGTGTGTGTGTGTGTGTGTGTGTGTGTGTGTGACAAGAGTAAGTCCCATCCCTGAACGGTTCTGTGATGCCCTGTTTTGATACACAAAATCAATCTCTCCCTTACATGTCTCTTTATCATCATAGATCATGAGGGTGTCATGAGAGCCAAGCAGGAGTTGGCTCCATACCCCTGAACTATAGAACTACAAGCAGATTAAGAGATTACCTCTCTCTCAGTCAGCCTGCCTTTGGAATTTCACAATTGTACGATGCCTCCAGCCCCTTGTTTTTGAAACCCATCCCATAGGCTTCCAAACTCTTCTTTCTTTCCCAGGCTTTTGGGAAACGGTTTACCCAAACCAGAATCCTGTTGCTTACCTTGCCTCTCACTGCTGCACTGCGATTCACAGAGTCCCTTCTCAAAGCTTCCTACTGCTCTTCCTTCCAGTCACCACCGCCCAGTCTCAGACCCCATTCTCCCTAACCTGGAGGACCACAGAGACCTTCTAAGTAGAATACCTCTTACAACCCAGCCCCACCCCCAGTCCACAATGTGCAGTTCCCTTTCACTCTCCTCTGGAAGCCCTGAAGTCCCAACCATGCGTGTCTTGCCGCTGCCAGACCAACGTCTCTCTCACCCTTGGCGTGTGGACGTGCTGCCTTTGCCTCCCTCTCTTCCAGAGCAATCCTCCCTCCCTGTGCCTGATTCTAACTCAGTGTTTAGCTCTTGGCATAGATGCTACTTCTTTTGGAGATGTTTTTCTACCCAGAGATTGGATGCTGTCCCCCTCCACACTGCCTCAGCTCCGAGGCCTCACACAACACAGTGCCACAGTTACATGAAGCTCTTCCACTCCCACCGTGTGTTCAGGTGCTCCAACCTGAGGTGAGAAGCTCCCACCGGAGGTGAGGTGCTCCCACCAGAGGTGAGGTGCTCCCACCGGAGGTGAGGTGCTCCCACCGAAGGTTAGGTGCTCCCACCAGAGGTGAGATGCTCCCACCTGAGGTGAGGGAGGTTTAGGAGAGAGGCAGGCACAGGTCCTGCTAGTTTATGAAACTTTGCATGAGCCATTTTATGCTTAATTAAAGGGCTTTCAACTATATTGTATATTATTTTTAATCTTTCCTATTTCTGTGTAAAGTCTGTCTCTTGTTCAAGACTACACATCTGTATAAACACAGTTTCATAGCCCACAGAAAACAGCAGTTTTCATTACACAGCTAGAAATAGGGTTCAGGGTGCAAACTCCAGCAGACTGACTGTAAACACTGGTCTTTGGATCAATTAGGTATGTGTACTGAGTTGAAATTGGGCCAAATGAGATGTTATAAACATTTTCCTATGGGGATTATTTTCCAGTCAGGATGATAATAGTCTGGGGTTGTATAAGTAACTATTCACAAAAGACACTGGATTTGGGGGTGTCTGTTCTTGGGCCAATTTCTCTTTCCATTGAAGACACTGGGCCTGAGAAGCCAAGAAAGTCTCATGAACCAAGACTCCTCCCAAGTGGGGCCAGCTGTGGTGGGGAGGGAGGGGCGCAGCCCTTTCTGTTGACTTTATCCCTGTTGCAGGAGTGCTGTGGATTTAATGAGCTTAGGTCACTGAATGAGAGAATCAGGAGTGAGAACAAAGGATGACAGAATTAGCTTACTGAATTATTACAGAGCCTCAAAAACTCTGCCTGAGCCTCTCAGGATCCAGAGCACCAAGAGGACAGCTGCAGTCACCCATCAAAGGTCAGAAGATGTAAAACCAGTCTTCCATTGCCTTCACTGAAGCTCTACTCATACGCAAAGAGGCATTCGTGGGTACTACAAGATGGAGCCCCACAACTCACCACTCACCACGCATGCGTGGCTTGTATAGGACTGGATAGGATGTCCTGCTGTTTGCTGAAGAGCCGGAAGCTTTCTCGGGGATGTCCTGCCTCCCACCACCTACTAGAGAACAAACTTATCTCCCTTTCTTCTACTCCCTTCCTGCCCTTCTTCAGTTCTTAGACATAAACTGGCAAAACAACATGGCTGCCTGCACACGAGACGAGTCTGAACTCTTTGGAGGGAAATGAAGAGCTACCATCAATGCTTCAACATTGAACTCAGGGCGTCAGGCTGAAATAGAAGTCAGTGCTAAAGTTTTGGGTCTATTTTCTCTACAGGACAAAATGGCTTCCAGATGAGGCAGCTGGTGTGCCGCTCACAGGAGCATATGTGTTTACTGTGTTCACAGAAGTCAACATTTGATTGCGCACCCTCCTTGTGCCTAGAGCTGGACCTAATCAGATCCAGGGGCTTAGCGTTGGCAGTATGTGTATTTACCTCCAGTCTCATGACAGCTGACCAACAGAGGGCAGGGGGATCTCCTCTAGTGGACATGCTGTGTCCACTAACCAAGCCGCTTCTTCCAGAGCTGTTTCTTTCAGGTCTTACTCCCCCACTCATCCATTCCCCTGCCCCCACCCTTACCCTCTGTGAGTTAGCGGAGGGAGGCTAACAGACTGTGCAAAGAATAGCTGTGGAGGTTGGGGGGGTGTTCAGAAAGAGGAGTCCCTTAGATCATGCCTGGCAGAAATTGACTTACTTTTAAATTCTTGACACATAGTACTTACTATGCATCTGAGCCCCTGTACACTGTTAAATATGATCTATTATTCAACCCTCCCGTTTGCTGTACAAGGGAACGGAGGTGGCTGGATACTTAAATGGAGAGAGTGAGGTTGCACAGATGTGGATTCTATCTGACCCAGGACACAGGGCTAATTCATCGACTAATATTTACCAATTGATGATTTTTGCATAAAAAAAAATCTGGATTTGCAGAGTTTCCTTAAGAACCAAGTCGAATAACATGCAGGTTCCTGACAAGCAGAACTGGGGTGGAAAATATAAACATTCATCAGTCAGTATTCCTAAGGAGCCAGGCGACCGTGCCAGCCCTTCTGAGAAGGCCCCGCCCTCATCTCCAAGGGCACCCGGGAAAACAGTGTTTATAAAAGGTTTCCCTGATATGAAAGCAAGACCGAGGTTTGTATTCAAGTCCCTCCTGGTGGAATCACATGATCTCATCATCCCATAAGCAGTGGATCAAAGGGCTAACCAGAGTTGCACATCCAAAGTGCTTCCCACAGGTGCCTAGCTACTGGAATGTGGGGATGTTTGGTCTGCAGACAATGCTGGCCAAGGGGTATAGAGGGAGGGAAGCCTCTCTCCTTGATTCTGGTGTGCTTCTCCTTAGGTTTCGGTAATATGTGGTTTCTCGGGCATTTGGCTTTGGTAGCACACATAGTTGGCATTTCCCAGAAGCCAGAATATGTGCCACAGTTACAGACTGAGGACAGTGTGAGCATACTCACCCTCCTTAGGATTATTAATGAGCTATTAAAGGCCAGTTCAGATAGCAATATTTAAAGTGTTTATGAATGACAACTTCTGGTCAGGGCCTTCTAATCAACATCCCTGAAGGGTGGGTTTCTAATTTGAAAATTACTTCAAAGGTTAACTGATTATGTCTAGGGGATAGATAGCTTAAACTTACAAGAAATTTGATGAAGAATTTTAAATGTTCTAATTGGAGTATCACAGTCTAGTTCATTGCTGTCCCCACCATTCTCTAAAACTGTCGCAGAGTAGAATCCATTGCTTTTTGTCATTGTCTTTACCCTGTCACCTTTCTAGTGGGTATGTGAAGAGAAAAACATAATAAATAGCTGGTCTGTCTCTATCAAAAGTGAAAAATCAGAGTTAGGAAGATTGTGTGCCCAAAAGAAGACAGTGGCGGATCTTATGCATAATCCTTGTAAGAAGTGTGTCATTGCTACTACTATCCAAAGCAAAGAGAAGACACCAGTGCACCATGTGCTGTGGTGTTCTCTTCAGCTCCACTCCATGTGATCCTCTGTGAAGTGACCAGCCATCTCTTGAGAACAGGCACACAGAGAGGAAACAGGTGGGGAGCTTTCCTGAAGGCGGCAGCTCACCTGTCGGGACCTATTTCTTGTGACTCTTGTCCATAGCACAGAGAGCTGAGCGGGGGGAGGAGGGGGAGGTGCAGGTGGCTTGCAAGTAGATAGAATTCCTGAGGTCAGGTGAACATGGCAGAGCTTATAGGGTGGAAGAGAGGCTGACAGGCAAGATTAGATAGAACAGATGAGAGCTGAGCCAGGCAGAGAGGGTATAGAAAGCCACAAGGACACTTGGCTCCAAGCTGCCCTTTGATGTGCTGGATCGATAACACAGACAAGGCATATTCTAGGGATTTGAGTTCAACAGGCGTGCCGCCCATGAGAGATCATGTGAAGCCTTTGTAACCATTAAGACCTGGCATGGTCTGTGAAGTAATGTCAAACCCAGGCAGATGCGCTGTGACTGTCTTCTGCTTTGCCCACTTCTTATCTGTCTTGGCCATGATGGAGCGAGCATGAATCTCCCACTTTCAAATTTAATCAGTGTTGTCGACTGAAGCCAGGAGCCTTTCTCCCCCAGCTGGTTCCTATCACCAGTGTTCATGAAGAGCAAGCACATAGCATCTAGTGTCTGCTGAGAAAACATCCCCACCCCTGAAAAGGAAGACAGGCCACTTGGGCATCTGAGCCCTGGCTCCCCAAAACCCGTGGAATGTATACCTAAGAATGCTCAGAAATATTTTTTTACTTTAACTATTTGAGTTACTCCGCACCTCTAAAAGACTTTTGAGAGGAGATAGGTGGTGATGGCTTCACTTCCAAATGTCTAAGGGGCACTGTGGCCTCAGCATGACAGGACCTTGGTGGGAGACTCCAGGGGTCTGCCTGTTGTCACCCAAGGACCCAGTATGAGCCATCAGGAGCCAGCATCCATCTCTCAGCCCCATGCCTCTCTGGTCTCACCAGTTCCCCCTCTGACTCCTCACACCCTCACATTTGATGCTGTCTTCATCTCCAATCTGTCCTTTTCGATCGTTTGCCGCTTTTGTCTGTTCCTCTCCCCTGTGTCTGGGCACACAAGCAGGCTCCATGAACCCCTTTCCCTTTAAGAGTCAGAGGAACCAGGCCTGAGGAGTTTCCTCTAGCCACTTCCTTTTGATCAGGGAGAAGAGGTGGGGTCCGATTCTTCAGGTTTGCTGGTGTCTAAGCCCTTACTGCCACATCTTCTCGGGCACTCTGTTGTTCCATGTGGTTTTCTCTCCAGCATCAGCAAGCTGCTCATGTGCCTGACTAACTGATCTTTTCCATGCTTGGATAGTGATGGAGTCCCACCATAAATGTATTCTGTCCTTCTTTTCTCCATATACCATTTGCTCTTTGCCCCTCAGTGTTTCAGAAATCCCAGTAAACACACAAACACACAAATAACACCACACTTATAATTTTGACATTTTCAAAACAGCAATTGCTTCACAACCATTTAGCTAGGTTCCACCCTAATGGGGCAGGACCGCATAGTAACCATTTTTTTTTTTTTTTTTTTTAGTAATTCAACAAAACATTCGAGTTCAAGTGCCACCGTTACCAAGACCCTAATCCATTGTTCCAAACAATGAAATAGCATTCCTATCAGACATGGCCATCTTTTTCCTGCCAGGGACTGGTGGACTTTACTTCAGGGGGAGACACATACAAACCGGAAGCCCCACCTCTTCCTCTTCCTCTTCCTCCACCTGCTCTATTTGCCAGGACACCTCTGGAAAAGCTAGGCTGTGGCTGCACTCAGCACAGAGCTGCCTGGTTACTTAAGGGCTGGCCCCTGCTCACTGAGAGCCTGCCCCCAGCTCCCCTGGGGTGTTTATCTCATTCCTCTTCCTGAGACCCAACAGAGCCAGTCCAGGCTCAAAACACTATCAGAACGGGACTTTTTCCCCTGCAGATATGCATGGGAACAACTTCGGAATATAAAGACTTTAAACAATGAACATTGTTTGAGATAGAATTAGAGCTAAGTCCTGTACAAACAGCTGGATGAAATACATCTCTATCTGCCACTGTCACTGATTTAAACAATACATAAGATGTTTGTTCAAAACTTGGCATAGCTAGACGTGCTTCTCACTATGGATTATACCCAGCCCCTCCTGGCCACAGCTGGGAGAAAAGGACGTTTTTCCTAAGACCCGCTTCTTGCTCTTCTGCATGTGCTCCCTCCTAAGAGAGCATCAGATGGTTTCCTGAGATCTGCTACTGCATCCCGCTCATGTAGTCTGGCAACAGTGACCAGGTACCCCTGCTGGAACATGCTGCTTCTCCCCGGGCAGGAGACACTGGGCCGTTATCACCCTCATCTATAGCTCAGGAGCAACCTACCTAGAGTAAGTCCTCAGTGTGGCCTTCCCATGTCGGCTCTTTGGTGGGTGAGAGTCCATGAGAAAGCTGCAGATGAGACACAGTGCTCCCTCTAGGCCTCAGGTTGGCGGCCTTGGCAGGACATGATCTTGGTTGTGGGGCTAAGTTTGGAGTTAGGGAGATGTAGGTCTCTGAGGGCCTGAGCACATTTGGGCCTCCTCTGTTTTTATCTTCTCTGCACTTAAAGCTCTTGCCTTTCTTTAATGTTTCCTTGCCTCTTGCAGAGAAAAAGAGAAGGTAGACCATGTTACATGTAAGCATGTGTTCACCTGTGGTCCACCCCTCTAGTGGAGGTTGTGCTTCTTTAAAGAAGAATTCTTGATAGTTATTGTATACACACACACACACACACACACACACAGACAAAGGCACACACATACATGCCAAAAATACAAATGCACACACACATGCCCATAACACATACATGTATAACATATACACATGCACACTCAATTGCACATGTACACTTACACATACATATGCACACAAACACGCATGCATTTACACGTGCACACATATGCTTTCCCACATGCATGCACACATGCACACACCTGCACACATATATACACAGGAACAGACACACACCCTAGGGAACCTGCACCTCAAGACATGTTGGAAAGCCACCATGAGGCAAAATGAGAAATGTGCAAAATGAGACAGACCCACGGGAGAAAGGCCTGGAGGCTTTCTGAGGTCTTTTTCCCCCATTCCAGCAGAGGTTTCATGTCTAAATCTTCTCCTGTGTCAGTATATGGGGAGTTTTGACAAGCATACCACAGAGGCCTTATACTAGAACTTGAAAGGTTTGTTAACTTCCCAGGATGTTGCAGACAGAGAAACATTTTGGGAAAATCAGCTGAGGCCAGTGCGAACAGGTGTAATATGTAATAAGTAAAGTAATAGATGACCCAAGCCGTGGGCTTCGTCAAAAGCTAAGCAGTCCACTATGTCTGCTGGCCATTCACTTTCCTGTCTGCATGTCATGGTGACTGGACTGAGTTGAGGGGCAAGCCTTGCTTGTATGGAGTATCAGTTGACTTCTTGATAGGAATTAGGCTGGCTCTACACAAGTGGTTGTGTGGTAGAAATATTCATATTCTGTGCAGCCAGAGCCCTGTAAAGCATTGTGCTGCTAATTATAAACATTGGCCCTCCAAACTCCAGCTTCCTCCCATTCTTCCTACATCCTCCCCAGATGGCCAAACTTTGGGACTGGTCACCCTGCAATGACAGCTGGTGGCCTGCTAAGTCAGTGTCTGGGACTCAGACTGGAGGATGGCCTATAAGGCTGAGATTCTCAGAAGTGTCTGTCCCTCCTGGCAGACACCATGAAGAGCCACTAGCTCCCTGGCTCGGAGGCGGGCCTTGTGAGCTCCTCCTTCGTCCAGACTGGAGTTGTCCAGGGCTGGATCTCCTGCAGGTCTTGTGCAGGTGGTATCAGTTTCTGACAGTGGCAGAAAGACAACAGACATGTTGTCACCTGTGTGTTAGAAGCCCTTTGCCCTCCAACACTGCGGGATGTTGTGCAGGCCCTCTAATTTCTGGGCGTCAGCAGCTACTTCCTATGAAACTAGATCAAGATCAGAGATTTCCAGCATTCCTATTGGAAGACATCACTGGACAGCTTTGCTTGTTACCTCCCAACTCAGGCAAGACGTGTATCTTCAAAGCAGTATGCAGAGTTGCAGTATGCATCTTCGAGGGGCTCACACTACAGAGCTAGGTTTGGATAATACTGAGCACAAAGAGCTTCGTCCTACACAGAGATCCGCACCATGTCTTCCTCAGAGAAGGATTTAGTTTCTCCTCAGCTGCCTGTTGCCTCCTCCCCTCTTGGCAGCTTGTGCTTGGTGACTCAGTCAGGCCCTAAGCACAGCCACCTGGATGCACTCCTGTTTCACTCCTGTGGACTCTGGGAGGAATATTTGCCCAGGGGGCAAGAATTGCTTCCTATCCCTCCCTGACACCACAGGGCCTTGAAGAGTCTAAACCACACTTTATGTCCTGCCCTCTCTGGCTACATTTTACTGGAGATACAGCTAAAGATAATTTTATACACCATTTATTTATACGCTATTTCTCATGTGCCTGGAACATGACTATGATGTTGCATGAAGTCAGGTGAAAGGTGGAGCGTGTTGGATATTAAACAGTTCCCTCTTAAGAGCATCTCTCCTTTTTCAGAGTGCAGTGCCTCCTTCAGCCACACTAATAACCCCACACTGGCAAGCACAGAGAAGCAGCTGCTCCTGCTTCCTGCTCCTCCCAGCTGTGAGACTCAGCCCTGGAGACATCTACTCCTCCAGTGTGTGAAAGGACAGACAGACAGGCATTGCTCACACACACACACATGCATGCACACAGCACGTACACACACGCCCTTTCCCATCTCAGGCTTCCGGGACAGAGCCCACTGACAACAGACAGCCTCTCAGAGACCCTAACATTCATAACAGCTTCAAGACAACAGTCTTAATACTCCTGCCAAAACCATCCTTTATGCCCCATAAAACAAATGGCTCCAGAGCCATCTTTCAGTAGCTTTATTTTGTGTTTACTAAATTACTTATTTTACAATAAACCTGATGAGAGCTATGCCTCATTATTCTCCAGTCCTACCCTAGCAGAAATGAAATAATTGTAGACTCAAGCGCCTCTGGGTTGCTTGCAGGTCTCCTTCATCTGCTGATCTTCTCCCCCCACTCAGGCTTCACTATGGATGTAGGCGCCATTGTCTTGCCATGAGTGAGGTCTCTGCCAACCCCGGGTTTCTACTCTGAAGGGTGACCATGGTGTTCGGGAAGGAGTTTCGTTGGAATTGATAGCATCCACCCCACAGCATAAAGTGCCCGCGACAAATCATGTTACAAGTCAAGCTTCAGCTAGAATGGAGTGCTACATATAACACGAGCGTCTGATGTAGACACATGTGGCTGATAGTCAAAATGCATTGGGTTTGAATTTCAAAACCCATGTCAATGCTTTAAAATTTTGTCCACAGGCTCACATGATCCCCAGGAATTACATGGTGCAAGGAAAGAATTAACTTGGGCAGAATGCCATGGCACACATGGGCATAAACATACACACCATAAATAAATAAATATCTGTAATAAAAAAACTTGTCCATGAAAGTGTGTCTCCTACCCCAAAGGCACTGAAGGCGCATCTGAGACCACCATAGGTTTTAAAGTTATTGTTCAAAATGTATTAGCATCACTGATGACTACTCTGCCCAGCCATGGCACAAAAGAGGAAAAGAAAGTGCTAGGCTGAAGATGTAGCACAGACTGCCTAGCATGCACAAACCCCAGGTGCTGTTTAAGTAGAGGCTTAGCTTTCATCTCAAGAGAATAGGGGACAGTTTACTGTGGGGTGACCACAGTCCAGGATCTCAGTTTCAGGTGACCCCAGTGAGCATGGTCCAATGTGTGAGGGTTTAAGTTTTTATAATAAAGTGGAAACCAAGATGTCTTTAAAATACATTGGTGGGAAGAGCTGGTAGATAGGTTATGCCACTGTCCTGACGCCTGTGGTAGAGCCCTCAGGTGTCACTCAGTTATGTGTGTAGCCTTTGGGCTGGTAGAAGCTAAGGACTCTGTCTGTATAACCAACCCATAATTGGTTTTAACCTAATACCATGAGCATGTTAAGTCACCTACAAATGTCAGCCACAAATGGCTATTAAGGAAGCTGATAACCGCCACAGATAATTTACCTGCACACCTACTGCGCGCCAGCTCTCCACCACCACAGAACTTCTGTCAGTCAGGCAGCCTTGCAGAGTCTTACACAGGTGCACTGTGACCCTCGCTTTGATCCCCAGAACCACACAAACCAGTATGGTGAAAGGTAGGAGGCAGGGGAGCAGCTCTCCGAGGCCATCCTGGTTACGTGGTGAGTTCAAAGCAGCCTGGACTACATGAAATCTGCCCAATTTAAAAAAAAAAAAATCATAACATATTCATACAGTGTAAATGCCTGCTTCTGTTTATCCATTTCATTTCCCATTAGCTGTGAGCCTAGCCCCTAATAGATGAGCAAATCCCTTCAGTCCATTTGTGTTAGTTAGGGTTTTACAGCTGTGAACAGACACCGTGACCAAGGCAACTCTTATAAAAAACAACACTTAATTGGGGCTGGCTTCCAGGTTCAGAGGTTCAGTCCAGTATCATCAAGGCAGGGGCATGGCAGCATTCGGACAGGCATGGTGCAGGAGTTCTACATCTTCATCTGAAGGCTGCTAGCAGAGTACTGGCTTCCTGACAGCTAGGATGAGGGTCTTATAGCTCACACCCACAGTGACACACCCACTCCAACAAGGCCACACCTTCTAATAGTGCCACTCCCTGGACCGAGTATGCACAAATGACCACACCATCCTTTTCCATTTTGGAGAACACATTGGACATCTTCTAAAATAATTGACAGTACAAAACCCTGTACCAACTAACAACATTTCTATTTTCTTTAAATTTCTTCACCAATAGTATGAGATGTATATTTTTCATTTAATACATCCTTTCTAATTTTTTAAATGGTGTATGTGATGAGGGGATCGAGGAGGTGGGGGAGGGCCTAGGTCCTCTGCCGTTTCTGATTCAGAGGTAAGGAGGAAAAGAACATTCTCTAAGATGACTCATTCTCTACACAGACTGAGCAAGCAGAGGAACTTCTCAAAACCAGAGGATGATGGGGAGGTGGAAACCAAATTTGAAGTTGGCTATAACAGGCTCTAAGTCAGTGTGGCTTTACTTGATATCCACATCTATTCAGAGTTTGGTTACCTCTGGTTCAGGAGAGGTCAGACTTTTAGACTATAGATTCTAGATGCCTCTGGTGGTGACCACAAGCTCCTCATTTGACATGGAACCACTCAGTGTACCCTCTCTGTACCCTGAGACCAGAGCCTTGACATGTCCTTGTAGGGAGTATCATTTAGGGCACATGGGCTTATATTATATGGATGGAGTGATCTTCCAGGACAGCAGTCACCTGAATTTATCTCTTCAGGATAATTCTGAGACCAGGCTCCTGTCTTATATGCTCCATCAGTGCCCGGCCCCTTGCTTTTAGCTTTCTCTGTAAAATGGGAAGGGAAGAGAAAGCAAGGGAGGACATGTGTGGAATATGTCGTGTGTAATCAGGAGGAGGACCCACGTACATTCCCTGTCTAGTTTTGTCAACTGTAGGGCTAGTAAGTTGGACCAAGCTAAGTGTGGGCCAGTCCTTGAGGTCCTCAACATTGAAAGAAACATTTTCCTTCACTAGTAGTTAAATCTGCAGTGATCCAGAGGAACTTCCAAGGTCAATTATGTTCAGAGGAATGAAGTATGATATTCAGGAAAGGTGGAACCATAGCATGTATTCAGCCCAACTCTCTAAGCTAGGAATGGCTGGGGGTCCTGGGCAGCATCCTCAGAGTCACAGTAACCTGAGATACAGTGTTCGGGGCCAGGAATGTAGTTCATTAGCAGAATGTTGCCTAACATGGGCATGTCCCCAGAAGCATGTGAATACAAACAGACACCACACAGGCATACACACACATACACACGCACAAACACTCACACAGACACACATGTAGACATGCACAGACACACACACAGATTTATACA
>JADRCC010133096.1:0-12108 GCA_019843855.1 Hylomyscus alleni
TTTTTTTTTTTAATTTCAAATGTGGAATATGGGGGTGCTTCATGTTGTCCACAGCAGCTGATTATGATTTGCCTCATGCTCTAGCAGGACATAATTTTGCCAGCTACAGATAGTTTCTTCGATTATGTGACATTTGGAATTCTGGAGACTTTTAGAGGGTATATAAGTGCTAGGGCCCAGAAGGATTGGTGAGTAGTTGGTTGTTGGTGATGATGGTGCTCACAGTCCACAATGAAGAAAGAAGAAACTAGCTATACTGACATCAAAGATCAAACTGGTCCCTAGGAACCCAAACACCCCTAATCAGAAGGAAATAAGTCTAACAATAACATTGCCCCCTTTTAGATGCCTGCTATCCTTTTTTCTTTCCTATCTAGTGTTAGGAGGTTGGGAAGATGGAAAAAAGAACCCACAAAGTAGCCAAAGTCCACCTACAAGCCAAGATACAGATAAAGAAAACATGGTAAAGGCATGCAAAGGAATGTTATGTAGCCTTTTAAGGGGACGTGGGATCCTGTCATTAACTACAGCTAGATGAGCCAACTTTGGGGTCATTGTGCTAGAAAAAATAAGGCAGTCAATTGCCAGAGGAGAAATACTATATGCTTACACAGATAAGTAGGTAAAATAGCCAAACACATGACAATAGAGGAGTGGTGATTGCCAAGTGCTTAAAGGAGGGTGAAATGGGTAATTAAGTTTACTATCTCTCAAGTTTCAGTTATTTGTGGTGAATAGAGTTCTGTGTTTCTACTGCATATCCAAATATGAGAGTAGAGTTTATGAGAAATTTTCTTACCTTATTAAAAGAGGATTCTGCAGCCAGACATGGTGGTACCTGTAGTCCTTCCATGCTAGTGGCTGAAGCAGGATGACCTACGCTCACAGCCAGCCTATGCTTTGTAAAGACATGATGTCTCAAAAAGAGGCATTGGATGAGCTGGATAGGCTGGAGGATTCCTTTTAAGACATAAAGATAATTTGTTTGGGACAGAATCTGGTGGCTAAAAGCGGGAGATGAGCATGTGGGACTGAATGGGTCAAAGCTTCCTGAGGTGAGGGATTTTTATAATCCTAGTCCCAGTTCTTCTAAGATAGGATAGGATCTTCGCATGGCCCCAGGTACTGATGGAAAAGCAAAGGGCTACTTCCTCTAGCCAAAGAGCCTTTATTTCTTCTCCTAGTCCTACTTGAGTTTATGTGTTAAAGAATCTACTTTTGCTACATTGAAGGAATGCTCCTGTTGAACCTTTAGTCTCCACTTAAGTGCCCTTTCTCTTGTGTCTTTTTCTTTCTGACTCCTAACAAATGTTAACCCTTTCCCATTGTCTGTTTGCCCAGTGTTCCCTGAAGTTCTCCTGTACATTATATTAAAGTAGGCCTTTTCCAACAGACCTTAAATACCTGGTATGTTGCTTATATTTGCTCCAAGCCTAACAGTCCCTGGCTTGTTATCTTTAGTTAATAATTATGTTACCAAATAAGTGCAAACAAATTTGCCTACTTTTTAAATTGTTGTTTAAAACAAGGGTCCTACTGCATATATAGCCAGGGCTAGCCAGGAACTTAATGATTTATCTGACTAGCCTTACAGATCACAGTGTCTACTCTACTGACCTTTGAAGATGGTCATTTTTTTTCAATAGGAAATAGAGAACAGGGTCTAGAGAGAGATAACTCAGCCAATAAAGACTAAGCTCTAAACCAACCAAAAATAAAATACAAAGCAAAAAATTTCTTACCTACAGGTTCGTTCATTAACAGCTTTGGTCTTGGTGTCTTGTTTTGCATCAGGGCCTTATTGTGAAGCCCGAACTGTAGTTTTAGGTATATAAATCAGGCTGGTCTCAAACTCAGAGGAGGTCTACCTGCCTCTGCCTATCCAAAACCAAGACCAAAGCCTTGGTTTCTGTTGGATATCTTTTCCTGAGTATTTTGGTTCTGAAGTTGTATTTGTGGCACTGACATGAATTTCTAAGTCTCCAGAGACTGCTGTACCTGCAGGAGTGAAGACTAAACATAAAGATCATCACTGACTTCCAGAGAGCACACAGCAGCCACTCAGGGTGCAAACTGATGGAGCCATGTTAGGAACAGGAGCAAGCAAACTTGTGTGAAACCATCAGCTTTAGGCAGACAATTAAGAACTCTCAGCTCTCTTGTATTTTTCTTGCCCCATGGCCTTAACTGCCTCTAGAGATCCCAGAGCAGATCTGTCAGCCACGGAGGGAAGCAGCTATGTTACATTTTATGGATGTTTTTGTAGCTTTCTGTGCTAGTAACTCATTTTTGACATGACAGCTTACAAAGATGTAGATTTGTTTTCGGAAGTTGCTTATCAAAATTGAAAGTGTCAGATACCCGATATTTTGAGGCCAGTAATTAGCTGGGACATTTTTACTTACGTAGATGCCTGTTAAACATCTTTTCTGTATTAATAGCCTCTTGACCATTTTTCCAAGGCTGGGTGACTGTAGCATGCTTTAAGAAAAGCAAACTTTTGGTAGAGAAGGATATCACTGGAGAAAGGAATTGGCTGTCTGCCTGACAACCAAGGTGTGTGAGTGGGAGCAGAGGCCCTGTGCTGGAGGCCTTTCCTCCCCTGACTGCACTAAGGCTCCTACTTCTCTTCCAGACCTTTTAGTTTAAAGCATATTTCTTCTTTATTTCTTCTTGCTTTTTTTTTAACCCCTATTTCCCCCCATCCTTTCTAGTTGAAAAAAGAGATAGGTAGGAAGTAAACTTTGAGGAGGTTCTAGGAATCAGAATCATGGCCCTGTGAATACTTGGCACTCCTCTACACTGAGTACCTCAGCCTCAGTCAGTAGATAGCTTTGTATGTGTGCTGAGCCCTTAGTTGATTTACTGTCAGAATACTAATTGGGCAGTCAGAAGAAAAGTCCAGTGGAAAGTGCTTCTGATGTAATCTCTGTCCCATCTATAGATTCTCTTTACTTGAGTTGGAAGCTATTAGAAAACAGCTCAAATTAATTTCATTTCTTCAGCAACTGCTTATCCACCTTGGCAGTTATCATTTCCTCCTCTGGTCTCTCCTGCTGCTGCTCCAAGAGCAGCCTTTTCACCGTTACCCGCTGCCACTGGGGGGAGGAGGGCAGACACAGATTTAATTTTATCAGTCAATGATTATGAGGCAATTTATATGTTTGGAATAGGCAACATCTAGGTTTCAGGAACAGTATTGGCTTTGGCTGGAGTTACAGCTGAGTAGCAGAGCAACTGCTTGGCTTTTTAAGTCAACTCTCCTATAAAGTGCTCTGTAGACCAAGATGGACTAGCCGAGTAATGCAGACTGGAAGGCCCTTTGGGTGGTGGAGCAAGTATTCTGGTGACGTGACTTAGTAGAGAGCCACCTTTCCTTCCCTTGGTATTTATTGATTATACACTGTCCTAGAGACCCAACTACACGAAATAACACCTTCAATAAGTTAACAGTGGGGCTGTATATGGAGGTATACACTGAAGACCTTAGCTGTGGATAGATGAACCTCTCCAGAATGCTGAGTGTAAGCTTCCTGATACAAAAGCCTTTGATATTACCTACTAAGGTAAGATGGTGCCCCCTCCCATTTCTACCTGATTATATTTCTCTAGTTAAACATGGATCTGCAGGTCTCTGAAGCAGGATTGACAGAGACTTGGGCAAGGCCATCTGCTCCTTTTCTCTCTTAGGTCCTCAGCCTTGAATGTTATGGCCAGATCTCTCTCTCTGTGGAATTTCCATCTTCTTTGGACCACAAATCCAAGAGTTTTGTATTTGTATTGGCAGAAGTTAGGACCTGGAGAGCAATATTTCTTGTGGATTAATTGTCAGTGTAATTATATTGTAAAATAATGTGCATGATTGATACTTAATATATCTGTCCCCAGGGAGCTGAAGAGCTTCATTGATCTGAAGAGATGAGCCAGTTGAATGTTTAGGAGCAGAGCTTGGTACAAAAGAGCAAGCTGTCTTGATCATAAAAGCAAAGAGTAGGCAAAGGTATACATCACCTGAATCATAAAGGATACTATACCAAGAAGTCCTCCACTGGACACACCTCAGGAAGCTGCCAATCTCTAGGAGGTCCAGGGCAGCAGGTGGCAACCAGCAGCATGTCCTCTTGTTTCAGCAACACTGATTCAAAATGAATCTCCCTAGACTACACACAGACTTGCCAATGGAGAAGCTCCTCCTTGCCCTCTTGCCACCTCCATTGGGACCCGTTTGAAGGTCACTGGCTCAAGAGCATACTCTGGCAGTTCTGTAATGTCTCCTCCCCTCCCTGCTGCTGTGTGTAGCCTCTCCGTGTGGGTGGTGTCCACAGAAGGAGGATGCCTTATTTATTTTGGGTCCATGAGCTTGTGTAATGTGCCTATTTAACACTCTCCTAAAAGCGCTTTTTCAGCACATGAGCAAGTAACAAAGCCCACTAAATCCTGCCTCTTCTGGGCACAGTGGGCTGTTTAAGGTTGTCCTGCCGCTGAGTATTTATGGACAGGGGCTGGAGTTATGACATTTATCTCTGTTGCTTAGGGCACTGATATATATCTGCCTGCATCTCCCACAGAGAGCTGCACCTTATCTTGAGAGAGAGAGATGAGAGTGCACCCATAACTCATCTTGGCATGAGACTGCCAATGTGAGAACCACTTTACCTCCTGTTCACCCCCTAGCTAAAGGCTCTGGGTGGGAGTAGGGACGAGGGTGCACATGGCTATACACAATGGAGTCTTTGGTAGTAAAATTATCTAGGACTCAAAATAGTAGGGCACCAATAAAAGAAAAAAATACAGCTAATAGGCGCTCTCTCCATCAGATACCCTGTCTGAACTACTTCTGGCATATTCTCAAGAATCCATGTGTTTTGTCAAATCTGTTTGTTCTAACCATGCTTCACAGTCATGAGTGTCACTGACCCGTTTGTCCATTGCACCTTTTCTATATGTTTAACCACTCACAGTATGTGCGGCACTGTAAACTCTGCATTTGTGAGTGCCAGCTGAAGAGAAACCCAGGGGTAATCCCCTGCCAGCTCTCTACCCCATCTTCCCCTATGTGGCTCTCTATGCTTTCTGAGATGGGGTTTTCCCACCGTATGTAGCTTAATATATCAGAAGGATGCATCAGACAGCATGAGCAGCACTGGATAGGTACCTTCTGTAGGGGCAAGTATCAGATGAGAGGCTGCTTGGTAAATCACATTCGTTGACATAGTGAGCATCGAATACAGGTGGGCATAAGGTGTAGCCTATCTCTAGAACTTCATGTGGGAATCAAGTGAAAAGACAGGAGAGTCCTGAGAGCTGTTGCTAGGTCTACCAGCACCTATTGCTGACCTGCTTCTGAGCTCCAGAGATAACCACAAAACACAGTAAAGAGCGGATTAGCTCCTGCTCACTCCAGGCATGAGCACTGTGGTTCAAGCTTTGTGGTTTCCCAGGTATAATTATCAGTGTACAAGCATGTTTTGTTTTGGTTTTTTGTTTGGATGGGTTTTTTTTTGGTTTGTTTGTTTGTTTGGATGCAAATCCTCTTGTTTCCGTCACATTGTGCCACACTTGGCTTAGTATGTTTTCCTCCTCAGAATCCCAGGCCTGTGGAGGCAGAGTCTCTAACATGGCTTAGGAAATAGTGGTCATTTACTCTATAGTGACCATTTCTCTGAACAGGGAAATCTTGGGAGGCCTCATAGAAGCCTAGCATCTGTCAGCTTGTTCTTCAAAGTTCAGGGAGCAGTGGAACAACAGAGGCCGAATCCACAATGGTCCTGGAGCTTTATACCTAGCTTCCTTCAATAAAGTCCAAAATAGTTTTTCTTCAAAGATATCTTGCCAGGTTGTCCCTGTTGCTTCTGAGCTGTGGAACAGAGAAATGGCAGTATGAAATCCAAGTCCTGTAGAGGCATCAGAACAGCCTTTGCTCCTAGTAACCCTTCAGGGGTCTCAGCTTCCTGAGGAACACCCACCCTGTGGGAGTCTTGACCAGTTGAGTGGTCAGACTATTGCAAGAGTGCCTTTGTTGAATAAATCTCTTTCTCTCTTGTTCCTAGGAAGCCAGAACTGGCATCGTGTTGATTCAAAATAGGGACTGATGACATGGCCTCTAGTCATGTCCTTTAGCAGGAGTTCTGGGAAGGGTTGGACTTGAGATTCCTTTCTCTGAGAGGTTACATTTGAATCCACAGCAACAAGGCAGAGAGAGAGAGAACACTGAGATTCTCAGGAGTCTTTTGAAACCTCAAAGCCTGCCCTGAGTGACACACCTCCTCCAACAAGGCCACACCTCCTAATCCTTCCTGAACAGTTCCACAAACTAGGGACCAAGTATTCAGATATATGAGCCTATGTAAGCCACCACATTACATTCTCATGTAAGCCACCACAGTAGAATCTCATGAAAGAACAAAAATTAAAGATCCAAGCAAATTCAAGTTAAAACTTCAGCCACTGAAAACATCATCCCTTTCTAGTCATGTGGTCTTTTCAACTTAGCAGTTTAGGATGAAAGTCTTCTGAATTATTTCAGTAGATACTCATTGTTCACTAATGCTTTTACATGCTTTGCAGTGAATAATTTTATACATGTAATAATTCTGCTTTCATTTTAACTTTCATTCTTATTTTACTGAGGAAACAGCCCAGCCCTAGCCATGCATGGTGGACCTGAAGCACAAAACTATGCTAGCCCCTGCCACTTTGCATGTGAATACAAAGGCAGCAGGGATATTAATAGTAGGATCTTGCAGAGCTGTGATTCAGGTTCGCAATAGAGGTCTAGTCTTGTGTATCTGAAGCCCCTGGATAGTATGGTGTCTCTTCTTCGCTTGATGTTCTGCCTTGTTTTTGGCTGTGCTTCTACTCAGAGTATTGACTCATTCTCTGTGGAGCTCTGCCTGCTGCATCTGGAAAAAAATCAAGCGGAGCTCTCCCTGTCGGCAACCATCTCCTTCCTTCCCTGGAGCCTCTGCAGAATGCAAAAATAAGGGCAAGCCGCAAAAGAGTAAACCTCCAGACAACATGATAGAGGCATTAGGTCTGAGGATAGAGTAGAGCCAGTGGCATCTGTGGCCCTGGATTCTCTACATACATGGGAAATGTAGCCTGAAATGAGAGTGAATATTCATAGACAGTGAGAGAGAGCATGTAGCACACTAGCATGTTCACGCATTACCACCCTCAGTGCAGTTCTAAAGCAGTGCTCAATTAGCCAATTAATAAAAATGAATATGCCATCGGAAGCCACATTTGTGTGGGGCTTTTTGTTGCTGTTGTTAAATTGGCTAATTTAACACCAACCTAGGATGGTAGTGATGTTAATAGCAGCAGCCCACGAGTTCAGGAGAAGGTGGGGTGATTCTTCAGTAGAGCTTTTCCAGGCATTGCTATATGCCCTGTGTCTTCACTCTGAACAAGTGGAATAAGATCTAACTGTAGCTGTACTACCTGGTGGTAGTAGCCCTCAGAACTCTGCAGTATGGCCCAACAAATAGAAATCTGCCTGGGTCCCGGGGATGCCACTCAGGCCTTGTCCTCACATCATTTTGTCCTCACAGTCATTTTTCTGCCATCCACGTGTCTGTTTATATATTTATTTATCCCATAATGCCGTGCTAACAATGGCTTTCTGTCCCCAGCACAGGACAAGCTGGTTCCTATCCCTCCCTGTGTTTTGTCTCTCTTGTCACCTTCAATTCCTCCCACTCCACCGAGGACTCCTGAGTTGAGATCTTTGCATTTTGCACACTTTTCCCTGAATAAGTCAGTTTTCCCGTTTTGGTCAGATGTTCCCTTTTTCATAATCTTCCTGATTCCTCTTTAGGATTGCAAAACAAGTCTAAGTACTCTGCCATGATTATTCCCCCACTCGCATCTCCAAGACTCACCACCTAACACCGCACATACGAAAGCAAATATAGTATTTGAACCTAAGTTCTATTGAACATAAAAAAAAAGAAAGAATTCTTGATCCATAATAGTTAGAACTTCTTAAATATTTGCTGAATGAGTACTCAGTGCTGATATGCTAATTAATATTCAGTATAATCCCCTATGTTATGAACATATGGGAAAGTATGTCATAATATCCTGGGTCCATGACACAATTTCGAGGCCAGAATTACAATTGCTGACATAGGCATTCTGATTTTCTCATGTTTTTAGAACAGACTCATGATTTTTCTACTCATACTGGGATCCTTGGCATTACTGTCCCTACTTACCAAAAGCCATCAGTAGCAACCATTGTTGCAACATCTAGAAATAACCCTAACTCCTCATATAACTTTCAAACACTCTTTGGAAGTTGACACTGCTCCCCCATAAGAACTATTCCTCTGTAATAGAATCAAGAAAGCATTTCATCATTGTCATCAAGAAAAGAGTGACATCCACATTGTGTGGAGGAGCAAGCAGTAAGGCCCTAAGTGAAGGTAGTTAACAACGAGAGAATATAAAGTCTAGTCAGTCTGCTTCTATAACTTTCTCTGATTCAGTTATGTTCTACAGCCCAGGGACTTTTGCAGCTGAGACAATAGGCATTAATTCACCGTAGCCTTTCTGTGATGATCTGTGAAATATAAATGGACCAGGTTCCATCTATATTCAGATCTTCTCTAAGTGAAACTTTAATGGGAGATTAGGGTTAGGCTCTGAGTCTTTAAGGGATTATATCAGATGCTGCCGTGTGACAGTGAGAACCTCTGTGAGGTTCAGTGCTTGCCTGCCAGCTGCCCTGGAGTGTCCTGAGGTGGAGCTGGGGCCATCCATAGGGAAGTAAGTCACTGGAGGACTTCTGGTGCCTGGTGTCCCCTTTCTTTCCCATCTGAAGCTGCGGCACTGGCAAGTCTTTCGTAGTGGTTTGAGAGCAGAACCCCAAACCCAGTCTTCTGTCCTCCTGGTGAGAAAGAACCTTACTTGAACCATGGAAACCCACATATGTGTACAGACATATTGCCTTTTTTTTTCAGATAGTTTATTAAATCTGTAGGTAATGCAAAATACATATTTATCTACTTCACACAATTCTAACCTCTTGGTTACTATAGTGAATAATGTTCTGATACGCATTGATCTCCCTTGGTCCACAAGCAGTATGTTCTAAGACCTATAGTGGATAAATGAAACTGGAGAAAGAGTACCAAATTCTGTGTACTCACTCTTTTCTTTATAAATACTTAGTGCAAAGTTTATTATAAGCCAGGTATAATAAGAGAGTAACAGCAATAACTAATCACAAAATAGAATGCCAACACGATAAACTTTCCTAAATGTACTGTGGATGTGGACTTGAGTCTGTCTAATCCCCCCTCGCCCCCGTCTTTCTCTAAATGTCTTATTGTACTGTTACTTTTTCATCGAGAGGAAGTGTTTTACTCCATCTCTGTGGCATAGCTGAGTTGCCAGTGTTTATATTCTTGCACTTTGGGCCATTATTAAGTAAAGAAGAGGCACATGAGCACAGTGCTGCAATCCCATGGCAGTCAGCTGATCACCACGATAGCTGCTATAGACAGTGGGCAGCACACTCCCCACACTGCTGTGCTGCACAAAACTTAGGGGTTATTTCTGCAAGTTTTCATTTAATATATTTGGACTCCAGGTGACTGTTAATAACTGAAACTGTGGCTATGTAGGGACCATTGATACCTAAATATATTTTTAAATAACTAGTTGCAGATTTTCTGTACTGTGAATACAGTGGCATTTACTTATGCTTTACAAATGAAACTACGTGATATTAGGGTTTAGTTTAAGACTGCTTCTTCACTCAGAGCTACATGAAAAGTAAGCTTGGAAATAGAAAAAAACCTCAAGATGATACAAAACAAATTAAATTCTTGATTTTTTTGCTACTATTAAAAAGTACCAGGCTCTCATTTTTGAGAAAGGAGAGAAGGAAGAAAATGTAGAACCAAAACAACCAGCATGAGTACCCTTCTGCCTCCTTTTCTTCTCCTGCCATCACCAGCTCCTTGTGTTCTGGCGCTTCAGTTTTAGAGTCCTCATAGGTTTATGAAAGCAGAAAGAGTGCCTGAGTTGGAACAGGCTTCTCTCCAATTTTTCTCAGCCAGAAATTCGGCACAAATGCCAGTGTCCACTGTCAGCAACCTATCTGGAAGCATAGAGGTATATTTTATCAAGTGAGGTGAGCCAGCTGCCCATCAAGTCCAAGGCAGCTTACTGTTCCCTTTCAAAGCTGGTCAGCCTAACTAGTCTCAGCACCTGCTGTGAGGGGTAGAAAGTGTCCTATAAGCATATTAATAGAATACTGTGCATAACTCAGAAAATAACAATAGTGCTTAAAACATGATAGCTACATTAGGTGTGCCTTTTCTTGTTGTTATTAAGAAGGAAAGGTAGTTCCAAAGAGTGCTGGCATAGTGCTGAAAATCTCTTTGCATGAGGAAATGATGGATTCTCTCATTCCTTAGAATTGCTGTGCTGGAAGGAAGATAGGGATAGAATTAAATAAATTAAGCCTTGAAACCCAAATAGTGCTGGGTAACCGAGCTGACTACAAATCAGAGAAGTATTTGCTAAAGAATATGTGGACTTAGTTGAAGCTGAACGAAATGAGGCTCTTTGTACATTTGTGTGTATTTCTCCTGACAAGTACAGAGAGTTGTTGCATTTCCCTTGATTGCAGACTTCTTTGGCAAAGAGCAGCAGCATCCTTCTATGAAAAAAAACTGAAGAGTATGTTTCACCAAATGGCAAAGGGTAACCTTCATCAGATGTAGACAGAGCTATTAAACACAAGAAGCAGATATGTGTGTTTTTTTATTTTCTTTTTTCCTTTGTCATTAATTTATATATTCATTTTTCATCCTAATTACAGATCCCCCCCTTCCTCCAAGGCCCACCCTTGGACTCCTACTTCCCCTCTCCTTTTCCTCAGAGAAGGCAGCACCCCTCCCATGGGTACCAACTTGCCCCAGCACATCAAGTCAAAGCATCCTCTCCCACTGAGGCCAGGCAAGGCAGCTTAGGTAGGGAAGGGCATCTAAAGGCAGGCAACAGAATCAGACAGTGCCTCGCCACCCCTGCTCCAACTGTTAGTGGCCCCACATGAAGAGCAAGCTGCACAACTATCTTTTGAGACTTCATACAAAAGTTGATGGAAACAGATGCAGAAACCCATAGCCAAACATGAAGCAAAGCTTAGATAGTCTTGTGGAAAGATTGAGGGAGCCAGATGGGTCAAAGACATCACAAGAAGACCTATAGAGTCAACTAACTTGGACCCTTGGGGGTTCACAGAGACTGAGCCATCAACCAAAGAGCATGTATGGGCAGGACCTAAGCCCCCCTACACGTACAGTTTTCTAGTTTCTACTTTCTGAGATTCTTGTGTGCGTGCATGCCTGTGTGTTTGTGCTCATGTATTTGTGTTCATGTTTGTTTATGCACTTGAGGGGTCTGTGAGAAAGAGTTGTGTTTCTTACCTCTTTTTCTCTTACACATTAATCCTGGAAGATTAATTAGGTCGTAGTAAGTGAGGAAGCAGACACAGTGAAAAGAAGTGGTGCTATCTCACTACAAGCTGTGAGTAGCATAAGCAGAGACTCTATCCACTGCAGCAGCGTTCCCATCCTTCCTGTTGCTGCCACCCTTTAATACAGTTGCTCAGGACTCCCAGTCATAAAATCATTTTCATTGCTACTTTAGAACTATAATTTTGCTACTGTTATGAATTGTAATGTAAATATATTTTTGGCGATAGAGGTTTGCAAGAGGGGTCATGACCCACAGGCTGAAAACTGCTACACTGGAATCTTCAGCTCTACATTTTGTACCCTAGTGTAAAATGTTCTTAACTTTGCTATAGTTGAACTTATGGCTCTCACCTCAGAAGCAAAGCTATATAGAGCCTCAGTTCAACACCACTATAATGTCTTAAGTGTCTGTGGAAACTGGAGTAAAATATATTTGACCTCAAGTCAAAATAGCAGCTGCTTTCTCATTTATTTTGATAGTGCCCTACCAGGTCTGTTTTTCCTTAGATTGTTAAATAGCTTTAGTACAAAATAATTAACAAAGAGATTAGAACAACTTACTTTAAGTTTTGGGGTTTTTTTGTTTTTTTTTTTTGTTTTTGTTTTTTTTTTT
>JADRCC010133120.1:0-10210 GCA_019843855.1 Hylomyscus alleni
TCTCTCTCTCTCTCTCTCTCTCTCTCTCTCTCTCTCTCTCTCCCTCCTACCCACCTTTCCCTTGGGTAAAAATGTGATGAGCTTCTACTTCTGTATTAGTCAGGTACTGTCAGAGCCTCTCAAGAGACAGCTATATCAGGCTGGAGTACCCTTCCTTCAGTCTCTGCTCCATAGTTAGTCTCTGCAAATCCTTGCGTGGGTATTTTGTTCCCCCTTTTAAGAAGGAATGAAATGTCTATACAGAAGTAGAGGCTCACAGCCATCCATTGAACTGAGTACAGGGTCCCCAATGAAGGAGTTAGAGAAAGAACCAATGGAGTTGAAGGGTTTGAAGCCTCTTGGGACGAACAACAATATGGACTGACCAATGCTCTCAGAGCTCCCAGGGACTCAACCACCAACCAAGGACTATACATGGTGGGACTGATCGTTCTGGCAGCATGTGTATAGTAGAGGATCGCAAAGTTGGTCATCAATGGGAGGAGAGGCCCTTGGCCCTGTGAAGGTTCTGTGCTCCAGTGTAGGGGAATGACAGGGCCGATAAGTGGGAGAGGGTGGGGTGGCAGGCATGGGGAGGGGGGAGGCAACAGGGGTCTGTTCTTGTTGTTTTTGTTTGTTCATTTGTTTGTTTTTTGGAGGTGAAACTGGGAAAGGAGAAATCATATGACATGTAAATAAAGAAAATATAAAAAAAAAATATGATGAGCCAACTTCCTGCTCCAGATTTTGTCATACTCTTTCCCTCTGAAACTGAAAATAAACCTTGTTTTTCTTTAGTCACTTTTGGTGAAGATATTTAATCACAGCAACAGAAATGTAACAAGCACAGTACTCTTTGACCTCAAATTTCTTTCATCATCTACCTTTTGGTTTAAAAACTGGGATTTTTTTCCATATAACCAAAACTCTAAATCAATGGGTATAGTTTAAAAAATAAAAAATAAAAATTTCCTCAGTCCTTGGAGGAAGAGAAAAGTTAATGAAAATGTTTAACTCTTTGCCTGCATTCAAAAGGGCTTTGAAGATATTTTTATTTGAGAGGGAAAAGTCCTCTGGAGGTAAATTTGATATTTGCACCACAGGAGCAAGATGAATGTGGTCAATCTCTACCAAATGATGCTATGTTCAGGCTCTTCTTCTTCAGCTGGCAGGGCATGAGCTGAGATTGTCTGCCTGAAATATTTCTTTAAAATTCCAAAATGATTGGTATAGTTGCTAGGCATCAACCTAAACAGGAAAGGGCTGAGTTGTCAGATGTCAGGGCAGCTGATTAAGACAGCAAGTCCAAATAAAAGTTACAAGTTAGCCATTAGTCACATATGGCAATAATCTGAGCAAGAATTTAAGACAGAAAATGTCAACTCCATTCTGCTGCATTTTCTATGGTAGAACAGCACCAGTGTAGGATCAGGTAATGAGTAGAGACATGGGGGCCATTTCTCTGCCAAAGGCAGCCCCTAACAAATGTTCCTGCAAAACAGAAGAACCCAAACAATGGAAGAAGTAATAGGGAGAGCAATGGAATTGAAAAGCACTAATTGTTGAGTCAGACAAAAAATATATGTCCTTTGTTTTCTTCCTCACATTGTTGTGGGAAATATTAAAAAAGAAACTGTCTCCTTCCTGCAGTTGTGCCTCTGCCCCAGGAGCCTGGCCACCCATGCACTGGTGGGCAATGGCCAACCTGTTTTTATCTTGTGAAGACTATGACTCAGAACTCCACAATCTTTCCACCCAGCTCACTAGGTTCCTGACTAGCGAGTCATTACCACATCAGCCCCATGCTTCAAATCCCCCATGGCCTTTGTGGTGCACCTCTTGCAAACTCACACTTTGCCACTGTACCTTTCTCTCTTGAACCCAGATGAGCTGCTGCATGAAGGGAAACACAACACAAACTTAGTTCAGAAACAATGGTAACTCAATCTCTAGGTGCAACAACTAAAACCTAATCTGTTAAGCCTTATTAAAATCCAATTCCTCCAGTGGTGAATTCTTTTTTTTTTTTTTTTTTTTTTTGGTTTTTGGTTTTTTCGAAACAGGGTTTCTCTGTGTAGCTTTGGCTGTCCTGGAACTCACTCTGTAGACCAGGCTGGCCTTGAACTCAGAAATACACCTGCCTCTGTCTCCCAAGTGCTGGGATTAAAGGCGTGTGCCACCACTGCCCGGCTTAGTGGTGAATTCTTGAGGATCTGTCATGATACCAGGAAACTCTAGCAGCTACATCTTACCCCTCTGATGTCACTGTTCCAAAAAGGACCTCACTCCCTCCTACTTCCTCTCTTTCTCCCTCCAGCTTGGAAGTCCTGCCTACTCGCCCAGTGATTGGCTCCTTTATTCATTAGGGGATTGGTTCACAAGAAGTCACCTAAGTAAGAATCACTCCTTGTCCACAGCCTTTCTCAGGAGAGCAGAATTAGCATACAAACAGCACCAGGCCCATCCACAACACTTCTCCCTTTCTGTTCTAATAAAAAACAAAGCCTATTGATTTAGAGTTTTAGTTGTATGGAAAAAAATATAAGTAGAACACAACTATTACCATCTTATAATCTATAAGGTATAGATAAACGTAACACTCAGTCCATCAATTTTGTCATTAAGACAGAACATTGTCATCTATCTTAAACTAAAATCCTTATCATTCTACACCTGACTCATGTCCTGGCTTTAGATTGAATGCCATCTGAACACTATCCTCTCAAATCTATTCTCTCAAAGTGAATAGCCTGGGTTGGCTATGAGACCATAAGAAGTTTTTCAACCCCATCAGTAATCTGAGAATGACCAATATTAACTGAAAACATATAGGAAACCTAACACAGCTTTCAAAACTGAGACAAATTGTAGAGACAGCTGCCTGCCTATACAGCCCCAGTAAGTCAAGAAGATGGAGCATGTCTTTAGCCTTCTGGGCCAGGATCATCTAACAGACCTTAGAAATGCAGGAATATTAAGGACTAACTTATTCTGTTTCAACAGAACTAAGCTTTCCTAACCTGTAAATTGTGTCTTTTCAAGAACACAATTCAATTTCAAGACCAGTACAGGTCTGCAAGAAAGATTGGCAATTTTCTGCCCAGTGGTGACCTAGCCACAAATGTACAACCTCACCTGGAGGTAAGATGCTCAGTTGCTTTTTTGAATCCACGAATGGGAAGATTTGTCTCAACATCAAATAAATAAATAACATTAACCACCACATTCTGCGTATTTCTAATGTTTTTGAAAACCAACTATCTATATAAAGTAATTTGGACTGTTCTGCATTAGCTACTCTCATCTATTTTTAATTAAAATCTCTGAAGACACCCTAACAATAAACTCAGAGCCATGAATTTGCTATTTGGCCCTTAACTCACAGGCTTAATCATCTCAAATTAGTTTATAATAACAGTTACAGAAGGACTGGGTCTAAGCCCTGTATTCTTAAATTTTTTGTATCAATAGAACAAATTTATACCAATTAAAATCTTGATTTTGTATCAAAATAAATTCTGAACCAAAATAAAAAACTCTGACTTCAACTTAGTAATAATTAAAAAGATTTCTACAAAATGAGATTATGACTATGCAATCAATTCTAGCTGTTCTTCCCTGTTCCAATTATGACCATTTCTACATTCCCTAGAAAGACAACATATAATAACCCTCTCCAGTTCCAAAGCCCAGGGAACTGGGATGATGACTCTTCATAACTTCTTCAAGCTGAATATGGGCATTGAGATATTTTTAAGGGGGGCAAGAAGGGAAAATAGATTTGGTTGGCCTTAAGAAGGCCATACCAATGATTGATTTAGTCTCTGATATCTATGTCTTGACTGGATCTGACTGAAAGTCCAAGACATCCAGAGTTCAAGCAGAGACTCACCAAGGCAGTATATTCTGTAATATAACAAATCTCAAAGCAATTTTTTAATATCATCAAGATAACCTTTTTGTTTGATTCTCTGGAATCTAGTTCTTCAGGGGGTCTTCTATCAAATCTGATCCATATAACTCTGTAAATACCTTAATCACCTTTTCCAAAAGCACAAAGACAAAACCTTTTTCCCAAATCAGCATATCTTTGAGCCAGTAATCAGAAAACCCTTTATTTAGACCTCTCTCCCAGAGGAATAATATAACCACAAAACTCAAAATCACTCCCATTTTGAAAATCAAAACAATCTAAAACAAATAAAGTAAACTAAGATACTGTATGTGCCTATACTAGGCCTCTCTTATCTATCCAAGCAGGAAAAGACTCAGGATTCCTGTGGAGCCCATGTAAGCAGAATATGAGCTTCCTGTGGCTGGTTAAACAATCTATACTATCTTTCTGTCTGGCTCTCTGCCCAGAGTCACAGACATATTTTATGAATACCTTTATAATATCTGTCTGTTGAACTCTCTACCTGGAGCCACAGACATAGATGATTAATACCTGTTCAAAGCAGGCAATGATCATCACTGCACTCTCTACTCTAAAGCTGGTGACTAATATTCCCTATCCTAGTCCAAATTAAAACAATCCAAAACAAATAAGTAAATTAAAATACTGTATGTGCCTATATTTAGGACTTTCCTATGTTGCCAAGAGAATATAAAACCCAGTATTCCCATGGAGCCCACATTAGACAGAATATGAGTATCCTGCAAGGCAAGTAAAGTGATTTTATACCATCTTTAAAGCAATTAATTCAAACTTGCACTTATATCTGCCTATGCAAAACAGGTAGTTTTTACGTGTTAAGCCCTCTGCCTATAGCAGCCATCTTGTTATACCATCTATCTGTTCAGCTCTCTGCCTGGAGCCAAAGACATTTATTTTATTAAAACCTGTTCATTGCCCTCTCTACTTGAAGTCAGTGACTAATTTTCCCTATCCTAGTTCCAAACCGCAGGCAAAATTCTACATGTGATTTGAACAAAATCTGTATATAAATCTACCCTAAAAGTAAATAATCCCAACTTTATAAATTCACAGTTCAATCAATCTCTGCCCCAAGAAATAGGCAACTTCCATTCTACAACTCTCTAACTCAGAGCAACCTGCATTCCCCACAGCAGGGGACCTCACAGCCTGTTTTCTTTCTTTTTTTTTTTATTCTTTTTTTTTAATTTATTTTTTAGTAGATATTTTCTTTATTTACATTTCAAATGATATCCCCTTTCCCAGTTTCCCCTCAAAAAAAAAAAAAAAAACCCTATTCCCTCCCCCTCCCCCTGCTCACCAACCCACACTCTCCTGCTTTCTGGCCCTGGTATTCCCCTACACTATGGCATAGAACCTTCACAGGAACAAGGGCCTCTCCCCCCATTGATGACCAACTAGGCAATCCTCTGATACATATGCAGCTGGGGCCATAAGTCCCACCATGTGTACTCTTTGATTGGTGGTTTAGTCCCTGGGAGCTCTGAAGGTACTAGTTAGTAGATGTCCTTCAGCAGAGTAATGGATACAGAAAATGTGGTAAATTTACACAATGGAGTACTACTCAGCTATTAAAAACAAAGAATTTATGAAATTCTTAGAGAAATGGATGGATATGGAATAGTAAACCTCTGGGACTGATTGTCCTACATAGCTGCAGGCCTCCCAAAAGACAAACAAACTGTGGGCTGGAGTGTGGGGTTCAAATCCTCAATTGTAGGTGGAGATGTGGACCAGAAAGAAGATGGAGCTACAATAGGGCAGGGTAGAGCTCACTGCTCTTGGACTTGCTGGGATCCCAGCAGGTGCTGGGGTGGGAGGGTTGGGGCAGCGGGTGGGGGGTTAGCACAGAGACCTGTCACCTTTGTGTCTGGGTTTGGAGCAGGGCTCACAAAAGACAGGCAGAACTGTGGAATAGAGTGCATTGTGCAGATCCACAATTACTGAGAAGCCCTGTGAGCGTTAAATGTCTGTAAACTTCTGGATTGAGTTTTTTTCATGTATCACAGTACCTATGGAGGTGGGCAAGTGGCTCTTAATATCTTATATTGAGTGTTAATTCAGTATTCAAATTCATCTGCCTTGTGTTTGAGCCCTGATACTGCTAGGTCTTCTCTTAGATCCATTCTAGTAATGAAGTTTTTTCTTTGACTTACTAAGGTTTTTCATTTCCTAAGTTTCAAGTGTGTGTGTGTGTGCATGTGTGTGTTTAGTATCAGTTGTTGAAACTGAGACCTAACCTGTACTAGGCATGCACTCTATTACTGAACCATATTTCCAGGCCCCAATTTTAGTCAGTATTTCTCTCTTTTTATAATTCTTTCATATCTGTATTGAACATCCTTACATCATCCAGCCCTTTATTTGTAGTCTCTTTGAATTCATTCAGGATTTTATTTTGCCATCTTTGAATTCATTGAACATTCTTATAATCATTCTTTTTTTTAATTATTTGTTCAGGATCTAATCTAATTGTGCTCTTTTGATCACTTATGCACTTGCCACTTCTCCCTCTTCTGAGTAACTAGTGCTTCTCACCCCGGTCTACATCTCAGACCATAGTTCCAACATATAGAAGACTATATGGCTCCTAATTCAGTGTTCTCTCTAGCTAGAAGTATTCTTCGAGATTCAGCACATCTTCATTTAAGGTATTAGTTGAGGCATGAAGAAAGGAACAGAAACTGAAGGGAAGGCATTTGTTGAGACAGTCTATCATGTAGTAGTCTAGGCTGATCTCAAGCTCGGCCTTGAACTCTTGACCCTCTTGTCTCCATCTTCCAAGTGCTAAGCTTATAGTTATTTACAACCATTCCTAACAATAATTATAATTGTATGTGTACAAAAAGAGAAAATATCAGAGCCACAGAAAAAGACTAAGGAAAGAGCCAATATTGAAGTCATTAAGTCACATGACTCATAATATTCACAGTCAGGAGAATAAAGTGTTAAGGATGGAAGTAGGGGGAAGGACTTGAGAATTATGAAAGAAAAAAATTAAGTTATTGACCAGATGTAAGCAAATCAAGTGTTAGCCAGTCAATTCACAATGACAAATAACTTCTCCTAAAACAATTTTTAAGCATCAATACTGTGATTATAATATAGAAAGCATTGTTTCCTTATTAAGTTTTTCATTTTTAAAGTCCTAGAAATCCAATTTAAATAAGATATTTGGTTTCTGATCATAGATAGGATATAACTAGTGTAGAAAATATATGTAAATTAAGATGTATGACTCTCAAGTGATCTAAATAAATGTCATTGGGTTTATTACATGAAATAGTTTTTTCTGATACACAGAGATATAATAACCTTTTCACCAGAAAAAGAAATTTCTTTTCTGAATGTATTGCAGTATTACTCAGAGAGAATGATAGCAGCTAAAAAACTACCAGGGAAGGAATATCTTTACTGGCACCTGACACTTAAAATCCATTTTTTAAAAAAAATATTTCACAATTAGAAATGATATGAAATGAGATTTCTGGGTTTTTTTGAGCAGATCAAAAGAACAGGTATGTATAAGCCCCACACAGATGCCAGAGATGGAATAGATATCATACTCACTGACAAATAAATGGTTCTATGCTACACAATTTAAAATTGCAAACTGACATGTTTTAAAGCAAGTCCTGGAAGCTGCAAACTCAAAATGCAGGAAGGAAGTGTCTGCTTCCTGCTGGCACATTTGTTCCCTGGTTTCCACTCCAAGCCTTTCATATTTCCTCTGAGGCCACAGCTTACAAATCAGATGAGATTGGTCATCTTGCAACAAAATGGATTTTTAAAATGTGATTTTGAAGAGATTGGAAAGTGTAATACACAGATTTTTCAGTCTTGCTGCTGAGAAGTGATTGCTTTATTGATGGCTCTATTGAGAATGGGGTGTTGCTCCAGGAATGCATAGGCCTGAAGCATTTCCAGGAGTCACATCACTAGATGCTTTATTCCTGAGCCTAAATGGTCAGGAACCCATTATATGCTTGACTTTTAAAAGATGGAAGATTGAACGACTGAAGGGCTCTAGACATTGTCTTTATTTTGAGTTAATCATGATATTTTTGACAGATTCACAAAGGAAAGCCTGAGTAATGAGTTCCTGTGAAATCTAATTGTTCCAATACAGGTGTATGGTTAGTTACAAGATAGTTGAGAGGAGCTTCACATTCTAAATCTCACTCTTACCAAAGGGAAAAGCTCAGCTAAACATACCACATTTCACGGTGGATCTGTGCCTGCATTCATAGAAATGTATTGTATTTCTGGCTTCACGTGCCCACAATATTCACAATAAGGAACAGTTTTAACAGTATCTGGTGAAATCTCTGCCTTTCCAGATAACCAAGCTCAGAGGGCACTACTTATCACTCTCCAAGATATTTCAGAAAATGTTGGCCCAGCCCACCTCCCCTCACCCCCTAGCTCGAATTTAATAATGAAAATTCATGCACACTGGCTGCTCTTACAGGCTCCTAAGGAGCTGGCTAAATCTGGAACCAGGTGGAAGATAGCCAGTTAATTGGATCTTTCTTTTTCTGAACACCAGGGGACAGCTGGTTAGCATTGTCTTTCTAATGAGCAACACTAAGATAGAAGCTGGGCACATTAGGTGAGCTCTTCCTCTGCTGTGTACAAACTTGGAAATCATCTTATCACTGTCAGAGGCTTCTATGTTGAAAAGAATACTTTCTATGCTAAAAATAATCTGATCTGATATTGGGAAAAGCTGATGGTATTTCTAAGTCCCCAAGTTCAGACCTCACAGATCTAAATAGTCGTTTATTCTGCTTCATCATCCATTGGACAGGCATATCCATATGACATCATGGCATATGCTACTACTACATGCACACATTCTGCTGGGTAATCCCCAAGGAGAGTACAATATGAGTTCACAGTAAGAAAAACAATATGAATTTAAGCTTGTGGGCTTCATAGCAAAAGCCAAAGGTCAAAGCTATTTTTAATCAGAGTAGAGCACAACCAGAGAGCTTTGTGAATCTATTCCTTAAGCAATGTGTCCATTAGCACCTTTCCCAACTGTCAGAATAAAGGGTAAGTTACTCAGAATAGTCCTATAACCTTGTTAACTAATCAATTCACATAAAAAATTACAGTTTGTAATAGGACTATCTACCCTCCAATAGGAGAGTCTCTGAGCTACCCAGATAAAGCCTTGTCCTGAGCCCGTTGGATGTTCAGCCTTGGGCCCTAACTGCTGCAACCATTATAGCTGAGTCTGTTTTCATTTATGCTTTCCAGAAATATGAATGTCTTTCTATTTTCAGAAGGAAAAATTAAAATCTACCTAAATAGTGTTGAGATATAAAAGTTTTAATAAAATAACTAAGTCCCAAACATGCTTCATTTTCCTTCAAGACAGTAGAAGCCATTCAGTTAGAAACATTGAAGAAACTAAACAGTTTTCTATCCATCAATTGTCATCATTTCTCTGGATCTCATTTTGGAAGTTTCCTTTTGACTTTTTCCCTACTCTGCAATTAGAGATACAAACAGTTTTACAGGAGCATTTACAACAGCTACAGGAAGCATATAAGGCCACCCTGAGAAGAAGGGGTGTTACTCAGCATTAAAATGGGTCATGCTGCAGCCCTTCCCTTATAAAAGACTCATCTAAATGATAATGAGCATGAAAAATTGATTATCTCCTAGGTTGAACTGGTCTTTGTATTTTTCATGTGGTGGATCTAAACCTGCAAGACTAGGTCTCAAAATACAAACATGCCAGCAGTTCAAACCATAAACTAGTAAAAGACAAATTCACAAGACATTGCTATTTGTCTATTTTAGTAAAGAAAGTATCCCAAATAATAATCATCTGTATCATAATGCCAACCGAAACAAGTCCATTGTGAATTTTTAGTCTTCTATTTAAGTTTCTATGCAGATTATTTTCTTCACATTCTTTACTTCAAAGCAGCAGATAAATTTATAGAGTTTTCATGCAGAGCAGACTTGAATTACAATAACTCGGTATCCTAGTTAATAAATACCATAATAAAATTGATGAGAAAAGCAGCTTTCTTTATTTTTCTTGTTGATTTTTAATAACAGTTTATGCCACTTTCACATATACGACTTTGTATTTTGTTTATATTCTCACCTTTCCCTTTCTTAGTCTCCTTCTTCTCCCTCTTTCTGCTCTCATGTCACACACACACACACACACACACACACACACTCACACACACGCACAAGTCCAGGCTCAACATGAGAGGAAACAGGCAAAATTTGTTTTTCTTTATTTTTTTCTAACATGGTCTTTTTTTT
>JADRCC010133149.1:0-11062 GCA_019843855.1 Hylomyscus alleni
ATTATCCTTTGTAGAGCTGGATTTGTGGAAAGATATTGTGTAAATTTTGTTTTGTCATGGAATATCTTGTTTTCTCCATCTATGGTAATTGAGAGTTTTGATGGGTATAGTAGCCTGGGCTGGCATTTGTGTTCTTGTAGGGTCTGTATGACATCTGCCCAGAATCTGCTAGCTTTCATAGTCTCTGGTGAGAAGTCTGGTGTAATTCTGATAGGCCTGCCTTTATATGTTACTTTACCTTTTTCCCTTACTGCTTTTAAAATTCTTTCTTTGTTTAGTGCATTTGGTGTTTTGATTATTATGTGACGGGAGGAATTTTTTTTCTGGTCCAGTCTATTTGGAGTTCTGTAGGCTTCTTGTATGTTCATGGGCATCTCTTTCTTTAGGTTAGGGAAATTTTCTTCTATAATTTTGTTAAAGATATTTACTGGTCCATTACACTGGGAGTCTTCATTCTCTTCTATACTTATTATCCTTAGGTTTGGTCTCCTCATTGCGTCCTGGATTTCCTGGATGTTTTGCGTTAGGAGCTTTTTGCTTTTTGCATTTTCTTTGACTGTTGTGTCAATGTTTTCTATAGAGTCTTCTGCCCCTGAGATTCTCTCTTGCTATGGTGGGAGAATTGGGTTCTGATGATGCCAAGTAACCTTGGTTTGTGTTGTTTATTTTTTATGCTTGCCCTCCCCCCACCATCTGGTTATCTCTAGTGCTCTCTGCCCTTGCTAAATCTGACTGGAGTCAGTCCTTCCTGTGATACTGGTTGTATCAGAACTCCTCAGAGTCAGGCTGTCTCTGTGATCCTGTGATTCTGGGATCCTGTGACCCTGAATCACAGGGTCCTTGTTAGACCCTTGGGAGTGCACCAAGGGTGCTTGTTAGTGCACCTTAGAGTGCAGCAGCTTCCTCTGGGTGTTATTGGACTGCCTGCAGAGCTTGTGGTCAAGGTCCACTCAGGACACCAGTCCAGAGAGACCGGAAGGAACCTGAGCCACTCTACTGGTCAACTTCCTGTGTGCCTGGTCCTGCAGGTCCCAGTCACTCCTGGTGTTGGGACAGATGTTGTGTGTTCCTCACCTCTGATCCTGAGAGTGTCAGAGTGCCTGCATTTTTCTTTAAAAACACTTTTGTATTTCAGATATTATTAATTGGAGGAAATTAAAAGTTTAGTCCCTTTTACAAATATCTAAATGATATATTACAAAAAGCTATAAAAATAACATAATAAAAAGTTTTTTAACTGTAGTCTATCAAATGATAAAAATTTTAACAACTCAATAAACTAGCAAAGGTTTGTCTCAGCATACTAATTATTCAAGGTAAGTTTAGATGAAATGAGGACTCTGTTATTAGTATATTTTATTCCTTAATCAAAATAGAGAAGACCTTCAATCTGAGAATGGACTTAGGTGTCTGACTGGAATCCAGATTACATGAAGGGGTTCAATAGGGTCTCGGAGACAAATGAAATGGATAGGGGGGAGGAAGGCTTATTAAAATGAGCAGTGTCTTGGCCCCATCCTCCAAAACCTGAAATAATTCATTTCTAAGATGCTGAGTTTGCTAGTATGAATTTAACATTTGAGTTATTCAAATATACGCTTCATGTTTACAAATGAAATTTTTTCAATTGAATAATATTTAAAGTACAACTTAACATATTCAGCAGCAAGAAAAAGACTGGAGAGATTCATAACTCTCCAAGTCAGCCTGTAGTCCAGGGTGACAAGACGTAAGGAAGGAAGGCTAAGTGGGACACAGAGCTGCGGTTAGTGCTCTAAGCCAAAGGCTTGGCTCTAGCTTTTCATTGGGGACTCCTGCAACCACTCTCCTAATCATGCCCCTGACTCACAACAGTGCAGCTATTGGAATTTTGGATTCTTCTGCATCACTATCCTTCACAGTCCAGATTCCTGAGTTCTTCCAAGGACCTCGTGGCATGTAATAGTCACCCTCAGAACTTGAACCTACTGTCCTGTACCAACCTATCCATCATTAAGACTACATATTTTATGAGGTTATGGGTAAGACTGATGTATTCACACCTTTCCATCAGAGTTTAATCCTGTGTCAATATACCTCATGTCCTTCCCAAGATATTTTGGTGACTTCTTTCTTTTCTTTTCTTTTCTTTTCTTTTCTTTTCTTTTCTTTTCTTTTCTTTTCTTTTCTTTTCCCTCATACATTACATATGACAGCAGTTTCTCCTCCCTCCAGTCCTACCAGGTCCCCACCACAACTTCCCTGTTTCCCTTCAGAAAAGAGCAGGTCTCCCAGGGATGGCAAACACAGATTATGTGTAATAAGTTACAGTTAGACAAGACACAACCTCTCATATCAAAGCTGGATGAAGAAATCCAGTAAGAGGGAAAATGTCCTGACAGTAGACTAAATGGATGGATCTGGAGAATATCATCCTGAGTGAGGTATCCCAATCACAAAAGAACACACATGGTATGTATTCTCTGATAAGTGGATATTAGCCCAGAAGATTGGAATACTCAAAGTACAAACCACAAACCATAAGAAACTCAAGAAGAAGGAAGACCAAAGTGTGGATACTTCGTTCCTTCTTAAAAGGGGAAACAAAATACCTATGGAAGGAGTTGTAGAGACTAACTATGGAGCAGAGACTAAAGGAAGGACAATTCAGAGACTGCTCCACCTTGGAATCCTTCCCATATTCAATCATCAAATCTAGACACTATTGGGGATGCCAGCAAGTGCTGGATGACAGGAGCCTGATATAGCTGTCTCCTGAGATGCTCTGACAGTATCCGACTAATACAGAAGTAGAGGCTCACAGCCATCCATGGGACTGAGTACAGGGTCCCCAATGAAGGACCTAGAGAAAGGACCCAAGGAGCTGAAGGGTTTACAGCCCCTTAGGATGAACAACAATATGAACTAACTAGTACTCTCAGAACTCCCAGGGACTAAACCACCAACCAATGAGTACACATGGTGGGACTAATGGCTCCAGCAGCATATGTATAGCAGAGGATGGCCAAGTCAGTCATCAATGGGAGGAGAGGCCCTTGGCCCTGTGAAGGTTCTATGCCCCAGTGTAGGGGAATGCCAGGGGCTAGTAAGCAGGAAGGGGTGGGTTGGTGAGCAGGGGGAGGGGAGAGGGAACAGGGGTTTGTTTTAGTTTTATTTTTTTATTTTTTTTTTATTTTTTTATTTTTATATTTTTTGGAGGGGAACCTGGGAAAGGAGATATTGTAAATAAAGAAAACATCTAACAAAAAATTTTTTAAAAAAAGTCAGAGACACCCCTCCCACTATTAGGAGTTCCCACAGGAACACCAAGCTATCCAATCGTAGCACATATGCAGATAACTTAGTATAGACCCATGTAGGCCCAGTAATTGTCACCACAACCTCTGTGAGCCCCTATGAATGCTGCTAAATTGATTCTGTGGGCTATGTTCTTGTATCCTTGACACCTTTGGCCCCTACCATATCTCCTCTCTCTTCTCGTCCCTCTACTGCAGGTTCCCTGACCTGTGCCTAATGTTTGGTTGTAAATCTTTGCAACTGATCTCTTTACTTGAGGGATGAAACCTCTTTGACAAAGACTGGGCTGGGCAACAGTCTGAGTATAGCAGAATATCATGAAGAATCATTTTACTGATTTTTTTTCCAGTCATGTTTGGTTCTATTCTAGGTCTCTAGGGGTTATCTAGACTCCTGTTCCTGACCATCCAGGCATTGTCATGTGTGAATGTCAGTTTGGAACAGACATTGGTTGATCATTCCCACAAGAAATATACTATGGTTATCTAAGCACAAACTGCAGGCAGGACAAATTATAGGTCAAAGGTATTGTGGCTGGGTTTGTGTCCCGGGAGTTCTTGCCTGGTTAAAGAAGAGAGCTGTTCAGGCTGCATATCTCCCATTACTAAAAGTCTTCACTATGGTTTCTCTCTAGATTCCAGAGAGTTCCCACTGCAGTAGATTTCCACATTGCTCTTCAAATGCCCAAATTTCAGTCATCTCTTTCAGTACCCTCAGTACACATACAGAATGAGACACCATTTTATTGGTGTAGCCAATCCAGAATAGATTATTGCCATTCTGTGTTCTGTCTTCTCTCTCTCAATCTCTCTCTCTCTCTATCTCTCTCTCTCTCTCTCTCTCTCTCTCTCAATCTCTCTCTCTCCTCTCTACTTTCCATTCTATCTTCTGTCAGTTTGTCCTTCTATCGGTCTATCCATCTATCACTTTCTTTCCTGACCATACATTCTTCGTTACATGTACAATGATGCGCTGAGTAATCCAAACTTATTTCACTGATAAAAACACTCTCAGAGCTAAGTTATGAAGAGTTGCTTGGGATATTTTTCTACATTTGGGACATTTTTATAACCTTCTCAGGTGGCAAAGGTGAAGCCAATACGAACAGCACAGCACTACAAAAATAGATGCCAAAATCATGATTTTCTTTGCATTTATTTCAACACACCATTTTGATATTTCTCTCAGTCTACAATATGCAATAAGTAGACCCATCTACTATCTAGTACAGATGAGACTGAGTTTCCTATGTTCCACTGCAGGATAATCGGAACCAAGAAACAATCAAGCAGTCTATGTTAAGTACATTTTGCTTGAACACACCTTAATCTGACTAGGTGTCTAAATGACCCTTTACTATTACAATTCCAAACTCCACCAAATGCTGCCAGCTCTCCAATGACAGCAATGTTTCTGCTTCACTTTTTAGTTAAGTGGCCTGTCTGGCTGCCCAGAAGTATCTGCTTCCTTGCATTATAAATGATTCCTAGTATCCTTTAAGTGGAAGAGAGATAAGAGTGATTTTATGAGGTTATGTTTTATTTATCTATATTTCTCAAAGTGAAAGCAGTGACATATGTGGTAATTTGTTTACTGACATTATATATATACATTCTGACTAATATATGAAAAAATGCACTTCACACACCCTAGGAGATTAGTTTCACATATAAGAGGAAATGAAACATTTATCACAATGATTAAAGCTGTTCATCCAAAACAGGATTAAATCTCAGAAAAATAGAAAATAAAATACAACATACTGTATTATATGGGGTTAAGAACAATGTTGCTGACAATCAGTTCAATTACAAGATGTTATTGAATTAAATTATATAACAATTTCCTTTATAGTAAAGTGCTAATACTGTCCTCAGTTCTCTAATTATAGAGAAAAGCTGTGCAAAACAATTACATTAAATGTACCTGCACAATTGGTTTAGGATTACTCCATTCATAGTATTGCTATTGCTAGGCGTGTAGAAAAACTGAAAGGTAGCTTAAATAAAGGCATTGGACAGAAGTTACAGGACCATCCCCATTTGCTGCAGCTTGCTTATGCCTATGATCTTATTTTCTGCACATTCTAAAAAAATGCTACTTCCCTTCTAGTAACTTCCTTTTATAAGCTATAAATTCTTCTGTGGCTTTCACTTTTCAAATCCCACTTTCATATCTACCCTGTCATTTTTTTCCCTCCTTTTTTTTCTCACACAAGTCTGAAATAAGTGGGGGAAGAAATAGTCTTCCTCTTTGGGTTTAGGGACATAGACATTTTTTTGATACAGTGCTTCCTGACCACACACTAAACTGTACATTAAGAAGCTAACTACATACCCACGAAAAAAACCAAACAACCCAATTAAAAAAATAGGGTATAGAACTAAACCAAGAATTCACAACAGAGGAATCTCGAATGACTGAGAAAAACATAAAGAAATGTTCAAAGTCCTTAGTCATCAGAGAAATGCAAATCAAAATGACCTTGAGATTCCACCTTACACCAATCAAAACGGCTAAGATCAAAATCTCAGGTGACAAAACATGTTGGAGAGGATGTGAAGAAAGAGGAAAACTTCTCCATTGCTGGTGGTATTGCAAACTGGTACAACCACTCTGGAAATCAATCTGGAGGTTCCTCAGAAAATTGGAAATAGATCTACCTAAAGACCCAGCTATATCACTCTTGGGAATATACCCAAAAGATTCCCCACCATGCCACAGGGTCATGTGTTCCACTATGTCCATAGTGGCCTTCTTTGTGATAGCCAGAAGCTGGAAACAACCTAGATGTCCCATAACTGAAAGATGGATGCAGAAAATGTGGTTCATTTACACAATGGAATACTACTCAGCTATTAAAAACAAGGACATCCTGAGATTTGCAGGCAAATGGATGGAACTAGAAAATATCATCCTGAGTGAGATAACTCAGACCCAAAAGGACATTCATGGCATGTACTCACCAATAAGTGGATATTAGCTCCCCTCCCCCGAAAAAAAAGTACAGAATACCCAAGATACAAACCATAGAACTCAAAAATGTCAACAAGCTGAAGGGCCTATGTGAGAATGCCTCAGTCTCACTTTGGAGGGATAAGAAAGCAATCAGAAGTTGGGAGGGAGGGAGGGAGGGAGGGAGGGAGGGAGGGAGGGAGGGAGGGAGGGACCTGGAAGGGAAAGTAGACAGGGGTGGGGGCAGACAGGACAACCTGATCTAGTATTGGGTGAGAGAAAAGGACTGAAGCCCTGAGGGCCAGCAAAAAGAATGGAAACAGGCAACCTTGGAAAGTAGGAAGTTGGAGGGACCCTCCAGAATGCACCAGAGACCTGGGAGGTGAGAGACTCTCAGGACTCAAAGGGAGGGACCTGAAGAGAAATGCTTGAAAGTAGGGAGAGGGAACTTATAGAGCCTAACTCTAGCAGGAAGACGGGGCATCAAACGATGGAGGGGGTTACAATCCCACAGTCAAAACCCTGATGCATAATTGTTCCTGTCTGAAAGAACTGTAGAGATTCCTTTCTCCAGCTCATTCATTGGGGATCCTGTGCTCAGTCCAATGGATGGCTGTGAGCCTCCACTTCTGTATTTGTTGGGTACTGGCAGAGCCTCTCAGGAGACAGCTTTATCAGGCTCCTGTCAGCCAGCACTTGCTGAGATCCACAATATTGCCTGGGTTTGGTGATTGTACATGGGAAGGATCCCCAGGTGGAGCAGTCTCTGGATTGTCCTTCCTTCAGTCTCTACTCCACACTTTGTCTCTGCAACTTCCATGGGTATTTTGTTCCCGCTTTCTAAGAAGGATCGACGTATCTATAGTTTGGTCTTCCTTCTTCTTGAGTTTCTTGTGGTTTGTGAATTGTATCATGGGTATTCCGAGATTCTGGGCTAATATCCACTTATCAGTGAGTACATACCATATATGTTCTTTTGTGATTGGGTTACCTCACTCAGGATGATATTCTCCAGATCTATCCATTTCTCTAAGAATTTCCTAAATTCATTGTTTTTAATAGTTGAGTAGTACTCCATTGTGTAAATGTAGTACATTTTCTGTGTCCATTCCTCTGTTGAGGGACACCTGAGTTCTTTTGTTCCCCTGAAGACTGAAGTGTAGAGGAATACCAAGGCCAGGAAGCAGGAGAGGGTGGGTTGGAGAGCAGAGGGAGGGGGGAGGGAATAGGTTTGTCTTTTTTTTTTCCCCAGAGTGGAAACCACGAAAGGGAATAACATTTGAATTATAAATTTAAAAATATCTAATAAAATAAAAAGTTAAAAACATTAAAAAGAACTGCAGGGATGGAAATTGAGAGGAGCTTGAGGAAAAGAAGGTCCAGCAATAGACCCAATGTGGGATCCAGCTCTAGGGGAGGTCCTAAGGCCTGACACTATTACTGAGGCTATGGAGCACTCACAAAAAGGGACCTATCATGACTGCCCTCTGAAAGACTCAGCAAGCAGCTGAAAGAGTCAGATGCAGATATTTGCACCCACCAATGGACAGAAGCAGCTGACCCCTGGGTGTGAATTAGGGAAAAGCTGGAAGAAGCTGAGGAGGAGGGCTACCCTGTCGGAGGACCAGCAATCTCAACTAACCTGGACCCCTGAGATCTCTCAGACACTGAACCACAGCAGCATACACCAGCTGATATGAGGCTCCCAACACATTTACAGCAGAGGACTGCAAGGTCTGGGTTCAATCAGAGAAGATGCACCTAACCCTCAAGAGACTGGAGGCCCAGAGGAGTTTAGAAGTCTGGGGGTGGGGGGCAGGGGCATCCTTGTGGAGACGGGGGCAGGGAGGAGGTATGAGATGTGGAACAGTTGGAAGGTGGACTGGGAGTGGAATAAAATCTGGAGAAAGAAAGAAAGAAAGAAAGAAAGAAAGAAAGAAAGGAAGGAAGGAAGGAAGGAAGGAAGGAAGGAAGGAAGGAAGGAAGGAAGGAAGGAAGAAAGGGAGGAAGGGAGGAAGGGAGGAAGGGAGGAAGGGAGAAAGGAAGAAAGGAAGAAAAGAAGAAAGGAAGAAAGGAAGAAAGGAAGAAAAGAAGGAAGAATCCCTGTAGATGTTAGGTAGGATGATCCGAACTTTAAGGACATCCTTGACTGTTGTGAAGTAGAACACCAACATGGGATAGGATGAAATCGTTTTAGAGGCAAATACTAAGCTCTGCAAAAATAAATTCTTTGATCATTAGCAAACAAAAGAGCAATGGCACTACTTTTGGTCATATGTTCTTTCCACTGGTCAACCATAGTGAAAGACCTATAAGCAACTAAGAAATGCTGATAGCAGGAGAAATAATCTTCCCTGGGGAAGAGCATACCAATTGGTTATACCATGTGGCCAGCCTTGGAAGCACACACATAAGTAACATTATATAAATATAAACTGAGATGGTTATATTTATATAGTTAGGAATATATATGCATATTATGCATAAATGTATGTATATACATATATATGTGCATATTCACAAATGTACACAAAACTAAAGAAAAAGAAGCCAATTATGAAATAGAGCAAAGTCGATTTGTATAGGAGAGGTTGAAGGAAGCAAAGTAAAGGGGGAAATGATGTAATTACACAATAACACAAAAAGAAACCAATTATGAAATAGAGCAAAGTAGATTTGTATAGGAGAGGTTGAAGGAAGCAAAGGGGGAAATGATGTAATTACACAATAACTTCAAGTTTTAAAAACAAATTTGCAGAAGTGGAAGGTATCTTATAGCAAGTCAATTAGTACCAACTGTGTGTCTGACACACATCTTCTGAATAAACCACCCGTTAGCACACCAGAAAGAGAGAGAGGAATCCTCCATCTTCTTATTTTGCCAACTTTTCAAAGTCACCTTCTTTGCTTCTGTCTTCTGTCCCCAGACTTAGTAGAACTGTTTTACAGTGAGCAGTAGATGGATTCAGTGCCTTGTGAATTAAAACAGTCAAAAAAAAAAAATAGAGGAATAAGTTCTTCTGAAGGTGCAATACTATGCATCTCCAAATAACCTCAAGAATATTGAAAGTTTTATCGTATTAATTAAGAATCCAAGAAAGTTTGGAAGTAGTTCTTTTAAGATGTCAGTTATAGAAGTAGTTGGCTAGGGAAAATAAATTAAAAAATACCTATTTGTCAACAAATAAGGAGAAAGACAGAAGTTTAAAATATTGGCTTCTCCTAATAGGGCAACTTGTTGAGACTATGTATGTGCTGAAGCCTTTCTGTCTTGGAATTTTGTTTGTTTTTCTTCAGACAAGGAAAGGATGGGGGAAGAAAATCAGGAGTTTTACCTTGGAATGACTAGAAAGTTGATTAATTACCAACAGAACTGATGAGGAGCTAAATAATCCAATAACCTGGAAGAACCATTGAACCTTAGAGGTACAATTGGGATTTGAGACAATGCAATGTGGCCTTTTCTCAATCATATTTTCATACGTTACAATCCGTTGGTGAAGGTCATGTCTGACAAAACTGAAAAAGTTGACATAGGCCAAAGCAAAAATACCAAGAAACTACTGTGGCCGCATGAGGATTAATAAAGATCATTACTGAATGGCTGAAGTACTGGTTGCAAAAAAGTTTTCCCTTTTGAAAGATGTGATGCAGTTGTATGAATAGGTGATATATGTGTATATTTAAGATATTATACCTGTGGAGAATGGTGTCCTATGTGGTTCTTGCAGCCCTCTCCCAACATTTATAAACCTCTCATATTTCAACATATTTTAGACTAATCAATCCCAATTCTAGTTATTAAAAAACTCAACTGAATATATTTAAAAATATGAGTGACTGAGTTCTAACTCCAGAGATTCTGATATGTCTGATATGTCTGAATAGAGGCTAGAATGTTTATAAAAAATTGTTGGTAGTTCCTATGTAATGGGCTAAGAATCATAACCTTAATGACTCAGAAGTTCAGTCTAAAGAGGAAGCAATAGTATTATGTATACTTTTGTTCTTTTCATTAATAGATTGTGAATCTTAATATTATTCAGGAAGTTAATATATTTTTATTTCATTTGGACAAAACACAAGTATATATTTTATTACATAATCAATTGGGTTATATGTATACTGCTTGTAAAAAATTGAAGTTTGTCTTTTTGACAACTTACACATTGTATATGTATGTAATGTTTAATATAAAAAAATTCTCCCTAATATTTTTTGCCTTTGGATAGTATAATAATAAAAAAAGTGTGTCAATATATGGAAATAGAATTTCATAAACTAACATTGAATTAATAAATTTGTCAGTTTCTGATGAAATGTATAGAGATTATATAAAGAACCCTTATAGCAATAATTTTAGTAGTAACAGAAATGAACAAACACTACATAATTGGCTAAAGAAGGTATAATGTGGGTGGCAAACTGCAATGACACACCACTAAATATGCACTAGAGTCATGAGGATTAAACGGCGCATGTGCATGTAGAGGAGCAAAGATCTTTCAGAGGAGACTGCAGAGTGTACAGTCTGCATGTACATGCACTTTGTAAAGGGATGTACTGCTGTCTCTGAAAGACACACAGGCAACTGTTATGTAACCCAGTAATTCTACATCTGGATATTTCTATAAGGAAAAGAAAGCATGACCAAACTGTCCATGACTATTTGTAACAGTTTTGTTTGTAACAGCTAAAAGTAGAAATGATCAACCATCTCTCAAAAGGTATGTGAACAAATAATGTACAAAAGATGAACAAACCACATGTTGTATGATTGCATTCACACACACACACACACACACACACA